>JAQIWP010001956.1:0-12639 GCA_034695525.1 Euzetes globulus
CAAAGGCAGACATAACTGCTTTGAAACTGGATTTGTCTTCTCTCACATCTGTTCGACAATTCGCTGAATCCGTTGCAGAAAAAGTCACTCGAATTGATATCCTTATAAACAACGCCGGAGTTTACGGTTGTCCCGAATCGAGGACTGAAGATGGCTTTGAAATGCATTTCGGAACCAATCATTTGGGTATCAATTGTCGAAATCAATCGAAAATTATGTTTAATTTTTTTTCAATTGAATTTTAGGACATTTTTTACTGACTTTGTCTTTAATGCCAATATTGAAGAAGTCTTTGAGAGGTCGGGTCATAACAGTGTCTTCTTTGGGACACTCTTTGGGAAAAATCAAATTTTCTAACATAAATATGGGGAACGGGGTCTACACTGACCTGAAAGCCTACAATCAGAGCAAATTAGCCAATGTTTTATTCAGTGGAGAGTTGGCAAAAAGACTCGGACCACAAACTAATGTCAATACGTATTGTTTACATCCAGGAGTTGTAAGAACAGAGTTGTCCCGACACTCGCCTCCACTCATCGCTGCTTTTCTACAGAAGTTTCTATTTATTAGTCCAGAACTCGGGGCTCAGACCATACTTTACTGCGCTCTGGAACCCACCCTCGACACTGAAAGTGGCAGATATTATGAGTAATGTTTGTTTAACTGTTAATCTATTCTGTGCTAAACTTCTTTAATTAACAGTAACTGCCGTCGAGTCGACCGAATGGTCTCTCAGGCCATAGACGACGACTCCGCTCATAGTCTTTGGGAACTCAGCTGTGATTTGGTTAAACTTGAAGACAGTCTAAGACTTTGATAATCGATTTACTCGGACATAAAAATCAACAGAATTTGATTGAATTGTTAGTCTATCCTTTGCATGATCAATCCTGATTTTGCAAACTAGCTAAACATCACATAAAACCCTTGAATATTTATTGAGTGCCAAAATGGAATTTCTGGTCTTATGAAACATTTTTTTACAGATATTATTGTATGGTTTGTATTACCCTTTACTTCAATTATTCGATTGCATAGAAAGACATTTTTCAATTCATCTTTCATTCGATTGTTTTAATTAATTTAATTTTTCACTTTTATTTCAAGTGATTGCCATTAATTTCATTCCTATTATAATTTTCATCCAATGAAATGTTTGAATAAAGTCTGTTATAAAAGTTGATCGAAAGGAAGGACACATTTAATCAATGAATATAATCATAGAGTGCATAAGTGTCGAAAGGGTTTCTTTTGAAAGAGCATTATTGCAGCGCAAAAGTGTTTATGAATAAAATATTCACACATAGCGTATCAAATGATATGAGTAAGAGATTTAATAAAAATGAAATGCATGCTTCAAAAATGATATATTCAAGAAAATTAACCAGTGGACATTTGCTTATAAGAAAAGTGACAGCATTTTTGTTTGAATAGTTCTGGGTTTAAAGCTTATCTAGCAAAGAACAATAAATTAGTCAAGATATTTTGAAACCCAATAGAAACCTTTGCACTCTATGAATATAATCATTGGAGCGGTTATGGTTTTAGTCTTGGCCATTTTAGAATTATATTGTAGTAAATTAGTAGTGAATTTCATTAGAGAGTTAGCTTTTAGAGAAAGATTTTATATTCTTTGTCTATTTATGCTCTTAAGCAAAAAATTACATCAGGGGTCAGATTAAAGGCATTTTAAAAATTAATTGTCCTAAATAAACCCAAATTAGAATATTATTAAAATTTCGATTTAAATTTAGAAGTAAGCAACTCTTCCAAATTATCGCACCGCCAAATGCGGCTGCCATCTTTTCAGAAACTGCTACCATCTTTCTACAATGGCTGCCAAAAAGTCACCATTTTGTTTCTTATTTTAAAGTATTTAGTTTTGAAATTGGAGTGTCTTATTTTTGGTTTATTTCGGCTAATTAATGTTAAAAATGATAAACAAAATGGCGACTTCATGACCGTCATTACTGAAAAGATGGCCGCGGCCGCGCTTCATCTAAAATTTGCGACTTGTCACTTTTGATAAAGTAATTAAGTTCTTAATTCTCTAATCCATATACCAATCTCTTTAGTAAATTCAGTTACCCTATCTTATTTTTTACTACATTTATGCATTTATGAAGTATGTAGTAAATGCTTTTGTCATTCTTGTAAATGTAGTGATTATTGATTGGCTTTCAAACTTATTTCGTTACATTTTATTTGAAAAGTTTGTGATAAACGTGTGCGACTTATTTGAAAATTACATCATTTCAATTGACTGAACAGAAATGTAACCTTGTTTCTCTACTTATGTTTGCCCATTAAGTTAAATGCTATATAAATATATAGAAATTTTCTCAATTTATTAATTGTTTTCTAAAAGAAACGAAAATCAATAAAAATGGCAAAAAGTGTGATTACAGTCGACCTCTTGATGTCTATGAAGTGTTATCTTTTGTTTTTCTACAAAAGTATTATCGAATATTTCATAACAAATGCAATGCATTTCCGAAGACGATGTCGAAGCAGTTCACGACTGGACGATAAAATTGTGGTCATAACTGGTGGTAACACTGGTATTGGCAAAGAGACAGCACTACAACTGTCATTACGTGGCGCTCAGGTCAATATACTTTAGTACACAACAGCATTTAATTCACTTATTGTGAATCGTATGGTTTCGTGACGTTTTGTGACGTCAAAACCCATGGATTTTGGGCTTCAGGGGGACGCTTTATCAAAGCGCATTCGAATCGCAACGCAATTCGAAATATCTATCAGATAATCCTTTGGAAGACAAACTAAAACTAGATTGTCATTTCATTTCACAGCTTTACTGAAAGTAATTGTTTTTAAATAATTTTATTGAATATTTTAGTTAAAATTGTCTTAAATTCAGTTTAATTAATAATTGTCTAAATTTATGGCCACTTGCAGATACAGCACAATATCTAAGCCAGACATACATTAGTCGAACTAGCACCAAACCAATTCCACGCTCTGGTCATTAGCATAGCTTTATTTCGAATTGCGTTGCGATTGCGATCGCTTTTATAAAGCGTGCCCCTTAAGCCCAAAATCCAATGGTTTTGACGTCACAAAACGTCACGAAACCATACGAATTACAATAAGTGGATTCAATGCTGGTGACAACAAAGTTACCGATAATTCAATGATGAAGTCTGTTGTTTTGAGAAAAGACTTTACTATATTTGTTTAATTTATTGTCTTTTGCTAGTAACTTTAATAAACTTGATATTTCTTATTCATAAGTTCAATTACTTGCTTGTAAACATTAAAACCGATTTTTTAAAATTTTGATTATGTTAAGATTATCAATTTTTTAATTAATAACGAATTGTATACTGAATAAAATGAAAACAAAGTGGCTAGAGCAAAGTGGACAATAACAGTTTATTAAAGATATGCAAAATCAGATTAAAAACATTAACCTGGAAGTGTCGAAATACTTGATTACATATCACATTGTATTTCGTTTGTAATTTTAAGGACCTATTAGTTACAGTTTAAAAACAAAAATCAGAAATTAAAAGTTTACTAAACGTAGAAGCAATCATTTCAGTAAAAAGTGCACAGGTTAGGCTCAGAACTAGTCTTACAGGATTTTCTCATTTATATCTTGAATTTAATCGTTCATTATTGACATTAAAGAAAAGACAATATTATTGAGTAAATATTTAAAAATTCAACACTCCTTAATTTGATCCAGACAAGAGCTAGTCTTGCAAAATTGAGTCCCGACTACCTTTCAGTCCCTTTACTCCCGAATCCATTAAAGGGATTGGAAAGGGGATTGAGAAAAAATTGAATGGAAAGGGAGCAGAAAGGGAGTCAGATTCAGTGTTGTCACTCCCTTTACATGAAATAAGTAAGAGATTTTTGACTGTACCTGCAATGAAAAGGCAAGTGTGTATCGACTGAAAGCAGTTTTAGTGCTGACCTTACATTTAGGGACAACAAATCAAACCAAAAATCTGTTACTCATCTGTTACTCATTAAATCTAACTTTTAATTTGTATTAAGTATTTTGAAAAAAATGTTGTTTACCGAACTTTTGGCTTCTAAAGGGATTAAAGGGATTAGAAAGGGAGTCTAGAAATTTAGGCAAAGGGATTGGAAAGGGAGTGAAAATCAAAATTGACCAAAGGGAGCAGCAAGGGACTAGGTTTTCGGACAATTTGCAAGATTAATCCAGACTTTCCCTGATAATTACAGTACAAGCTATTAGTTTTTACTATCAAGACTGCTCTTATTTTACCTCGATAACTAGGCCATAATTCTATCAAAATTAAGTTGATAAATGTTTGCATAAAAATCATTTTGTAATTAATGATTGTCTGAAATCGAAGACATATTTTTCGATATCGACCTTCAAATGCAGGGATGGATTAATTGAGAGCCAACTTCCAAATCATTACTCTTTTCTTGAAACTCAACTGAATGTTAGCCGAGAGGTTTTTAACATAAGTCAAGACAGTTGTCGGTGTCGTTGGCCTTGAATTTAATGGCATTCTTTGCTGAACCTGTGCTAAGGACCAGTTTTTCTTCACAGAACTCATCGCACTCTTGGCTTCAGAGCCAATGAAAGTGATTTGCGTTAACAGAAAAAAAATAAAATGTGAATCTCTTTGCAAAACAAAATCCACATTTTATTTGCAATTTTTTAGTTAAAAAATTTATCTAAAATTAAAATTTTTTGAACGAATTTGACAAATGTTTATTAAAACTTCCTGATTCTCGATTTAAACAAGTGCAGTTTAACTTTCAAAATGATGTTGAGCTGACATTTATAGTCAGATAGTGTGAAGTAGTCTTAAATATTATTTATTTAAAAATTTGTTTTAAAGTTTTATTTTAGTTTTATTTGAAACCGGAAAATATGAATGACTTAACCGATCAGAACAACAGGGATTCAGTCGAAAAGATTCGGAAAAAATTTCTACTCGAAGCCGAAGCCAACCCTAATCTCTACCATAGTATTGACGTTTTAAGAGTTCAGACAGAGGACTGGCAGGTCGAGCGTTTTGTACTGGACCACCATTCAGAGGACGACACGTTCAAAGCTTTGGTTAAAGCTCTACAATGGAAGAACACTTACGGAGTACACGACAGGACTGATGATTACTTTCCCAAAGAGTTTTTCCATATTTTTGGTGGCGAAAAACCCAGTGTAGACAAAGAGGGCCGAATGGGTTATTGGGCTGTTCACAGGAATTACCGAAAGATTCCAGACTACAGTCTATTATTTTATCAATTTCTAAGCCATCAAATCGAGAAAATTGACCGCAAGTCAGGCAATAAGGGATGGCTGTCCGTCAATGACTGTTCATCTATCCATTTGGCTAACGTGGACATGGCCCTGGCCAAGTTCAGAATAGAGTTACTCAACTACTATCCCAATGGCATGAAGTACGCCATCAACATTGATCTACCCTGGTTCATCGGTCCCATCTATAAGATCATTAAGAACTTTATGCGACACAATATCAGAGATTCTGTGATTCTTATGAAAAGAGAACAATTGACCGAATATTTCGACGTCGACTCCATTCCCATCAGTTTCGGCGGAAAGAGAGAGTTCTCCGACGAGTTATTCAAAGACTTATTGCCTTTAAATGAGTTGAAACACTTGAATTTGTCTGAAAAACAAATTGACATTTTCTATGACATTTATAAATTTGATAGATCAATTTAAATAATAAACTAATCTAGATTAATATATTGTAATGAGGTCATATTAAGTAAAATTGAGAAATTGTAATTAGTGATTGACAGATGAAAAGCTGTTTAAGATTGAAAAATTCTAAATTCACCCCTTTTTTCAATTGTCTGCTTTCTTTTTATCAAGGTGATGAGTCATTTTATAACTAGTTGTTGTTTTTCATAATTTTGCACCAAATAAGGGATAAATCAAAGTTTAGTTTTCAATTAATTTGAATTTTAAATTAAAAACTTCTATTCAAATGTTTGTAACTTTCATTTCAATGGATTATTTTTATTGTTTCGTTTGAAACTTTATTTTAGTTTTTATGTATTTTTTTAGATTGAAGTGAAAAATATGAATAATTTCATTATTTCTGAAGAGATTATTAAAGATAAGCGTTATTTCGGTTATGATTTTTGTCACTTTTTGAGGTCAATAATGAATCCAAACAATGAATTCATTAACGAAATCGATATTTGCATTCATTGTTCATAAGTGTGTTGTTTATCAGTCTATCGCTCAGAAGACTGTAATTCAAGTTTAGCCCAAATTCTGGTATAATTTTGTAAATTTGTTTTTATCAGAGAAAAGGATCAAAGGTTTCAGTGAATACCGATTTAATTTCTGTTTATGATTACATCGAGTCTGACATCAAATGATTGGATGACCTATAAATTGATTGCTATCTAATAATGAATGACAATAAGAATTTTGATTATCAGTTAGAATATAAGAACTATTGAGTCAATACATGTCTTATGGAATGGCTATAAATTAGAACTAATTTATTCTTTTAATAACGACTACAAGTATTCATAGCTATTGATCCAACGGTCGGGGCTGTGCTCCTGCTTCAACATGTCGGCGCACTTCTCGCCGATCACCACCGTCGCCGCATACGTATTGGCGTTGATGATCTTGGGCATAATAGACGCGTCGCATACACGAAGGCCAGAGACATCCTTTACCCTGAGTTTAGGGTCGACCACTACGTCGTGTCGTCGAGGATCACCCATTCGGACGCCCCCAGTCAAATGGTATCCCGTTTTGCCGGTTTTGGCTATTAGGCAGTCTATGTAGGAATCGCATTTCCAAAGGGGTGTGTCCTTACAATACTGACAACCGGGTGGCGGATCCATTACTCTGATATAGTCTTTGACGGCACCGTTTTCGATGAAATAAAGGATAAATCTGATCATTTCAATCAAGTCTGCTCTATCCTGAGGGTGAGCCAAGAAGTTTGGATCAATTAATGGCTGAACCATTGGGTCCTTTGACTGGAGTCGAATCGAGCCGTAACTTCTGCACAGATATAGATGTGGCCCGAATTGGAATAAATATTCGTTGAGGAATGGACGGTAGTATTCCCGCCATTGAGGCAGTTGTGAAGGGTGTTCTGCAGAGATGATATTCAAATCCTGAACGTATTGTACTTTTGTATAGTAGAATATGTTGGGCCACTCCGGGTCCGAGTTATTGCTTGAACTGAAGTAAGTCAACGTATCGGTTGCCTGAGCTAACGGTCCTCTTTTCATAACAAACAATTCATATAATTGTTGGGTTGTCATTTGGGCTGGACGGTTTACCAGACCCCTAAGTCTGGCGTCTTTAATCCAGGTGTGGATGGACACTGCCGGGTGGTCCTGCAGGTTGTCACCGACAGGTAGGTCTGCAATTGTTTTTATTCCAAACTCTTTGAGGTGCTCTTTGTGGCCGATACCAGAGAGCATTAGTAGTTGAGGTGAACGGACCGCACCTGTCGTTTAAATAATTACTCATTTAAAGGGAACTGCTTTTATATGTAACAGAGATAACGAATCTGGAAATGAAAGCAAAGCTATGAATACCTGCACAGAGAATGACCTCCTTTTTTGCATAAACGGTGTGTTTTTCTCCCTTGTGATCGAATTCAACTCCTATTGCTTTCGGTTTGCCTTCCCTTTCACTGAACAGGACTCGAGTCACAAACGCTGACGTTATTATATGCATATTCTGAGCAATTTCAGAACCAAGTCAATAATTAGCAGATGTTTATTTGGACCAGACTCAATTGTTTACCTCTCCGTGTGGATTGGGATCAATATAGGCGTTGGCAGTACTGGACCGCAGTCCGTCCACTAAGAAAGACTGACTGACAGTGGTTCCCAGCTGTGAAGCACCATTCACATCAATTGTTGGTACACCCATCTTGTTCAGGGCTTTGTTGTGTAACAAAAGCATTGGATGAGGGCTGGGGTCCGAAGAAATGCCAATCGGACCCGAAGTACCATGGAAACCTGGGTTCTCGCTAACAAGTCTCAGATCAGTGTTGTTCTCCGACTTCTTAAAATAAGGCAAAATCTCGTCCCACGACCAGCCTAATTAACCATTCAGTTTAAATTAATGACTGTGCGAATTTCAATTGTTTAAAGTTATCATGCTTTAATTTTAATTCATGACTTTTTAGATGAGAAACTGATTTTATGCGAAAATACATTTTTTCTAAGCATTTAAGAAAAGAGTGTAAAGAAAAAATGCATTTCCTAGTGATTGTGATCTGAATAATTCCTACCATACTATCTGATAAATAATTAATTTTTAATTTGGCGTCTGAATTGACCGAGTTATTTGCAAATATCAAATTACTAATATGGAAATGAAAACTCTTTTCAGGTTTATTATCATTCAAATGGAAGGGAAATCCTCTTTTGATTACAATTCCATTTATTTACTGAATTTCAAGTAAAGTCAAGTCTTCCTGATTTGAATAAATTTAAATGTGATCTATACACTTTCGTTAAGAGCCAGTACTGTTTTATCGATTGCAATCAGGTGCTCAATCTATCAATTTAGGAAATCCTCCTTTTTTTGATTGGAATCCTATTTTTAAAAATCATTTCGTTCTCATTTAAATTTTAATTTAATTTATCAAGTTATTCAATTTTTTTTAAAGCGATTTCTCTTAACAACTCCTTAGGGGGTCCTTAATTTTATACGTAAATTTGATCCCGTTGAAAATTCAAATGACACTATGTTTCAGAAATTTATTATTTATGATTATTACTAATAACTGGCCATAAAATAGAAGTTAGATAAACTAAATTCAGACCAATTAAAATCGCATTTGCCCTGGGCCAATCTAAGGTCAATCTAATCGCAATGAAAACATTGTGGAATTTGTACAAAAATTCATTAATACCTTTTGCACCAAATTTTCTGACCCAAAGATCGAAGTCCCGGCCGTTTCCTCTATTGTAAAGCATTCCGTTGATAGTAGAGGAGCCGCCAATAGCCCTGCCCAAATTAGCATCCATGCTGACACCAGTAAAGTGTTTCTGTGGCACAGTCCTGTATCTCCAGTCGTACTCTTCGTTATCAACTAACCGTTCACTCAGACCAGGAATGTCTGTAACCACAGTTTGAGGTCCGCCGGCCTCCAGCAGCAGAACATAAATCTTGCCATCTTCGGTGAGCCTGTTGGCCACCACTGCCCCCGCAGCACCGGCACCCACCACTATATAGTCGTACTCTTCCAAATGAGAGCTTCTCTCAAGAATTACATTGTATTCTATTTGCCTCTCAATTGAGATCATAGACACGGCTATCATTTGCAGGATAAGACTTGGACTAAAGGCAACCATTTTCGATGACAATAACGAACGAGTTGTCACTCACTCACAAAACAAAGAATAAATTTAAAAATAAATTAAATGAGGAATAAAAACAGTTAAGAACTGAATAGTTGGTCGAAACAGTGATCAAAAACACTGAAAACAAATATCAGAAAACACTTCACATGAATCGAGTCTCACATAACTAGAAGTACAGTCAATCAAAGTCTGACCAGACGTACAGTTAATTGAGTTTTAACTGTGAAAGTGTTGAATACAATGGTCTAACTATTAGCCGCTAACAGGTTTTCCAGTCAAGCTTTACGTGAGTGGTTATGTCGATGCAGTTTAAGTCCCACCTGAACAGCGCATACGTTTAAATTGACTCAGAATACATTCAATTTTCTTGACACACAAACAGAATTTCTCGTCTGATTTACTTGGATTCCAATGAATAATAGCATATAATTGTGGAATAGCCAAGAGGACAATGGTGAAACACCAACGTAGTTACAGTTACAGTTAATTGTTCATTTAACCCTGGATCTTACGAAATTCGAAATGGGAGGAATATAGATTATTGAATTTCTACCCCTTACTAGATTTAACAATCTTTCCAATTGACGCAAGCAATGGACTTGGTTATCCCTGACCTAATGTTTGAACGAATAATTATTTTTCGCGAATAACTTTTTTATCGATGAATTACTAGTTATAGCTGGAGGTAAGAAATTGTGGTCAAAAACTTAAGACACAGTTTGCTTTAAGACACTTCAATTCGATTCAATAATACGAATAAACATTATTTTTTTCATTTGCATAATACTAATGATGTTTTAATTATATTCAACACATGTTTCGCCATAAATCGTATTCTATTTAAGAAATTTCAATTTTATAAACCTGTCAAAAATTGCAATTTAAAGCGACAAAGTGTCTCAGCAAACACTCTTGGCTATTGTTGTTAAAAGAATCAGAAATCTTATTATTATTCATTGTAACAAAATCCTAAACTGTTATTGAAAGGGAAACTCCCCTCCGAGAATGTTTCAAAAATATGTTAATTGTTATTGAAATAGTCCAGAACCAGTGATGCGGTGAGGAAAAAAATTGATTGTTTACCCCCTAAAATCCAATGTCATAAATTGTTAGAGAAGTTCGAAGAGTGTTCCCCCTCGCCCTTAAATTGCCCATAATTCTGGAGAAAAATCCACCATATTTTTACTAAAATTGCTTTTGGAAGACCTATGAAACTCTCCCATAATGTTTAAGCCCCGTCTTGAGCAACTTCATTTTAACTTGACCTTGTTTCCGCATCGGTGGTCCAGAACACTGTTATTTGAGCTGGACGTTTAGTATCAATGAGCCAATAAATGACTGATGATATTACAAAACCAAAAAACCAGGGTTTCATTAAACTGAATGCTTTTTAATTATGATTTAAATTTCATTTGAAAAGTTAAAATTAATTATAATTCAATATTAATGAATAATTTCCTGGATTAACATAAAAAGCATTGAGATATTTATTCTAAAAAATCAGATAAGAAAACTAATGATAAGAGCTTTAAAACAATTATCTTCTTATGTTTTCAATCGAGATTTGTTTAAAAATAAAAAAGTTTGATTCAATTCAGAAAAATAATCTAGTAAACAAAAAGGCAAATTTTCCCATTGCTAGATTATAAATATATATATATTTCCTGGATTTTCGTTTAAGTCAATAAGATTTTCAATGAAAAAAATCTGATAGATAAGAACGATACCCATAAATGCTCAGAGACTCTGATTAAAAACAATTATTTTCTTATGCTTTAAATCACATTTATTCAAATAAATGTCAGTTATCCAGTTCAGATCTTTTCCTATATATATATATGATCTGGGGACAAAAAAATGAATTAATTCATTCTTTATGTTTATGAATAAAGCATTTAAACATTCAAAAAGGGTATAATAAATTTCAGGAAATCTTTTTTTAAAAAACGATATTTAGATAAAAGCTTTAATTATAAACTTTTAAAGTTTATTATATTGTAAATAATTAAGCATGCAAAATTAGTTCCAATGATCAATTCAATGACCTTTTAACTCATTGAACAGTTAGAAATCTATTTAAACCATTTATTTTGGAGATATTTTTGACACATTTTTCCCAATGTATTTGTGTGATGACCAGAATAAGAAAAGTCTTACTAATTGCAGGGGCTTTCAAGTACAAAAATAACCACATTTTTCGTTTAAACGAATTAATCACTTAATAAGAAATCGTTTTTTCGTTCAATTAGTTAGCATTCGAGTGGATATTATCCCCAATATTAACTGATTTTTGCATTGATAACAATTTTTTCTTCGCAGAACAGCTCTTAAATACTTCTAATCAATGAATTGTATCCATGGAAAAAATATCCGGAATAAATAAAAAAGTAAATTTGGAAAATTGATTTTCAATTTAATTGACTTTTTATTTGGAAATTAAGAGTTTGCAGAAAAACTTGATTTTATCAAGCATATAAAAGTCATTGATTTGGAGTAAATTTCATTTATAAATTGGTTTTACTAGATTGTATTTGGTGATAAAGTCAGTTTTAAGCCTGAATTATTTTAGTTTAATTTTACAGTACCCTCAAACAATATGTGATTCAATTAATAATATTGTGTCTTAAACGAAATCTAGATAATATTTCCAATCACTTGAGAAAGGGAGGGAGAGTAGGGGAGAGAGGGAGAGAGAGAGAAATTAGAAGTACAGTTAAATTACAGCAATAAAGAAATTATAATAAAATGGTTTAAAATGAGTACTGGATTAGCAGAAAATCTTTGAAAGACAGCTGGAAGTCATTTGATGGAAGTTTGAACGGATTTATTAGCGAAATAATAGTTGCAATCAAAATCAATGAGTTACCAAATTTTTTAATATCTGCTGCACTTTTTATTGGTGCATTAAGGTATTTTTTGCTAATTAAATTTTATGAATATAAGCAAAAAATTGTTTGATGAAGTGAGGGGTCGTTTTCGTTCTCCAATAAATTTTGTTTATCATTTCCGTTTTGATTAAGTAATGCGAAGAAAGTTGGGTAAAATATGGCAGTAATTGGAATGTGCAAGTGCCACTCAATCATCTAAGTCTTAACTTAGACGATTAAGACTTAATCAGTAACAAGATAATTGTCATTAAACGCCTTTTAGGAAAAAAAATTCACTTTAAAATTAATCTTAATATTCATCGTTTAAATAACTTTTTTTTCCTTTAAATTATTTAAACTTTGATTAGAATTATATACGAAATTTCGAGAGAGTGGGAGAGAGAGAGAGAGAGAGAGAGAGAGAGAGAGAGAG
>JAQIWP010001957.1:0-12638 GCA_034695525.1 Euzetes globulus
TATAAGAAGTTATGGCATGAGAATGAACTTGCCAATCGCGAACACATGAAATTATTAGAGAGTTTGTCTGAAATGTTGAATAATACAGAGCAGAAAGCATTGGACTACAAAACATTGGTACTATTTAAATAATTGAAATTATATAAAAAAAATATATTTTAATTTTATAAAGAGCACAAAATTAGAAGAGAAATTGAACAAACAGAAAAGTATGTGGGACCAAGTTCAGATAGAAAACTCTGCTTTGAAGGAAAGAATGCAGACTAATGAAGTGAATAATCAACAATTATTATTAACTGTGAGAAAAGCTGCAGAACAAAATGTGTTGGACTTAAAAAATAAGGTAATATTTTAATAGTTGAGATTAAATAAAAAATAGTCGTTTTAATATAATTAGAGCTTCAAATTAGGGGAGAAATTAAGGAAACAGAAAAGTATGTGCGACCAAGTTCAGAGTGAAAATTCTGTTTTCAAAGAAAAACTTCGAACATTTGAAGCTGATAATCAAAAATTATTGTTAATTGAGAGAAGAGCAGAAGAAAAAGCATTGGACTTCAAAAATATGGTATTACTTATATATTTGAGATTTTTTAAATATAAATGATTAATTAATAATCTTTTCAAAATAATTAGAAGAAAGAATTGGAGCAATCATATGAAAAGTTATTGCATGAGAATGAACTTGCTAATCGCGAACACATTGAAATTGTAGAAAGTTTGTATGAAATTTTGTATAATACAGAGCAGAAAGCATTGGACTACGAAAAAATGGTACTATTTAATTGAGAATAATTAAAAATTTATCTTTTAATTTTATTAAGAGCAAGAAATTAAAAGAATTAAAAAGCACAAAATTAAAAGAGAATTTCAACAAGTGGAAAAGTATAAGGGACCAAGCTCAGACTGAAATCTCTGCTTTGGAAGAAAGTATGCAGACTAATGAAGTGAATAATGAAAAATTATTGTTAATTGAGAGAAGAGCTTCAGAACAAATAGAGTTGGAATTTAAAAAAACTATGCTATTCTTTAAGATTGAGTGGTTAAAAGAGGAAAATAACAATATCAAAATTGAAATCCATCAAAGATCAAGATTATATAGGAATGCAATTTACATTTTATTCATTATAATTTGTTTTTTCCGTTTTTTCATTAATTGATTTGCTTTAACACAAATATTTTATTTAAAATTCGTTTAAGAAAATTTATATAAAATTAAGTTTAATAATATATAAACAAAAAAGATTCAAACTTCTTGACAAATTTATTGTTCTTCACTAGCTAAGCTTAAATTGAAAACCTTTCAAAAAACCTTCCGTTACTTTCTAATAAACTACAGGCCCTTTAAACTGTATAAAGCGTTGTTTTTATTTCACACTAATCTAATCAATCAAATTCTTATCAAATAAATTGAGTTATCATTGATTTTTTATAAATGAGAAGTATATATCATTTCATTCTAAATATACAAGCAATCCGATAAATAGCCTGGTCCCTTTGCCACGCGCAGACCAACTAAATAAAAATAAAAATTTTTATGGAATAATTTAAGTAAATCCTAATTTATAATCGATTAAGGTATCTAAGATGAATTGTGCAAATATTTATTTAAAGTAAATAGATGATTAGGGTTGTTGGATACCAATAATTTGGTTCCAAAATTTATAATGATCTCAGTAGTGACCAAAATCTGCAATATTCATCTTGAGTACACAAGTTCATCAAGAAACATTTAAATTTGATCAAATTTGGAATACTTAGTTCCGTTAATTGAATTTAAATTAAGATTTACTTGAATTGTTTTTAATACAATTGAAAAGATAGTTTTATTTAGATGGTAGGCGCGCTGTAAATGGGTTTGGCTATTGGTGAGGTTGTTTTGACATTTTGTATGACATAAAATGAACAACTCATTTATATAACAAATTAACCTTATAGCTCAAGTAATTTGGTATAGACGTAAGAAAACCCTATTGACTTTATGAAGCTGAAACGCACTTTATGTAGTTCCAACAACTAAGCTTTTTTATTAAATTTATTAACTTCCAGTATTTTAAATAGTTAAAATGTCTGAGAAATAATTAAAATTTTTCATCTTAAATATTTCTAGATAAAATCTACACTGTGGATCATTTAAAATAACTTCCCTATTAAACGACCAATTCTTCATTTCTTCCAATAATTGACAACAAGAAAACCTTTGCTTACTTATGGAAGAGGTCAGTTTAGTGCCAATAGTCTCCTCGCATTTCTCGATTTTGCCACAAAATTCGCTCATCTTGTACAATTCACCAATATTTATACTGAAATGAAATTAAATACATCAATTTGTCTTAAAATTATGATTAAATTACTTTTGATTGTCCAACTCAAATATTTCCAGACCAATAATACCAAGGCTAAAAATGTCGATTTTTGTATCATATTTTCCAGTAGATACTTCTTGAGCTCTATATCTATGAGTTGCACCAACTTTTGTGTGATAATCCAGATCGTTTTTTGCAAACTTTGATAGCCCAAAGTCAGCCAATTTGCAAATTCTCTTATTTCCATAGTTTCCGATCAGAATATTCTCGGGTTTGAGGTCTCTATGGATGAGTGGTTCGGGTTTTATTGAATGCAAATAATTGAGAGCTTCTGTTATTTGTCGGAATATTTCACATGAAATGTAATATTCGATTGAATTCATCGCTTGATTTTCATTCCTATCAAACGCTTTCGGTTTGTTATTTAAAATATTTCTCAAATTATCGAAACAGAACTCCATTTGAATGTAAAGACAGTTATTTTCAAACCATGAGTTGTTGTACTGAACAACGAAACAGCTGTTAATAGTTGCCATCGTTTGCACTTCTTTTAAGATTTCATCGTTTGAAATATTTTCTAATTCTTTAAAATAAAAATAATCTTAATTGTACATGCAAATTAAGTACTTAAAAACTTACTCGAAATGTCAATCATTTTAACTGCATAAAACTTCTTGTCCAAAGTATTCAGGTACTTTTTAACAGTTCCAAATCCACCCGAACCGATCTCTGATATAAATCGAAGTCTGTTATCTGAAAATGAATTTTCGATTTTAAATATTTTATATTATTTATTTTAAGAATGATGTAAATATGAATGGTTAATTCTCAATGTGCTATAACCTACGTTTAAAAAGCGTATCTTTATCCTGAGGTATAAATCAAGGTAGTTTTCGGTTGTGATTACACTGGCATTATTGAAAAACCCTTTTAACTTGCGAATTGCAAACTACCGCAATAACATCGTAGCTTTTAGATAGGTTTATAAAATAAGTCCCAGCTACCCTTAATTTGTGAATGAAAATTAATTTATACTTCTCAAATTTTCTTTGTTTTCTTCATAAAAATTCAAGCGCTCCATCAAATTAGAACAAACTTCTAGCAAATTTTCATGGGCTTGCTTGAAGTTTATGTTGAGTTTGTTGATTTCATTTTCTAAATTCTTGCACTAATAATCTAACTAGATTTAATCAAATTTTTCAAAATCTATTAGATATGAATACCTTTAATTCCAACTGAATATTTTGGCTATGGTATTCTTGAATTAAATTTTCAAGATATTTATGCTTTTCTTCCATTGATTTCTGAAATTCTTCAATTTTTGAGTCATCTTCTTGAATTTTTAACTCAATCCTTTCCTTTATTTTTCCATTTATTTCACTTTCTAGTAATTCAAAAGTATTTTATTATAAAGACAAATTTTTAAAATTTTACCAGGATATTGATTTATTTAATTTCAATAATTCATTGAGAATTAGATTAACAAACTATAGACAATCTATATTGTTATTTCGTAGCCTATAAATCAGAAAATGAGCTCACCCGAAATTGAATCATTTTTGGGGTTATGATTTGGAATGTGAACAGTTTCTATGGTTATTCCCATACTCTCCGCAAATAATTCAAATTTTGTTTCAAAAATTTCTTCAATTCTAATAAAATCTTTGTATTTAAGTCTATAAAATGACTTTTCAAATCCATAAACAATAATTTCATCCTTGAAACGATTTTCACTAATGTCACTTATTTTGAAAGCTGGTCCATTCATTTTTGTAGGTATTAGATAACAAGACGAACCGCTACCTTCATATTTTCCCGATAGATACATTTGTCCTTGTTCTGTGAGAAAATAGGTACGTGTCACACATGGATAGATGTTTTTAACATCCACTAAATTTATTTGCTTTGGATTAGAAGATTTGTTTTCATCTCCATGTCCAAGCGATCCATTAGTATTATAACCCCAACTGAAAAGTTTTCCCTTTGTTGTTATGGCATATGATCTACGATTATTACAGTTTATATATTTGAATTTCAAACTACCACCGGTAATATTTAATTTTGTCGGTATATCTATGAACTTTTCTACACTTAGTCCCAACTGTTTATAAGTATTATCACCCCATCCATATAGCAGTCCATTTGACAACAAAATCATGGCATGGTAAAGTCCGAAGCAAATGCTTTCAATTTTGTATTTAAACAAGGTTAAATTTTCAAACATTTTTGGCTTTGATGGTACCATTTGTTCAATAGATGAACTTGCTTTATTTTCAATAAACGAAGTAAATCCCCAAACGAATAGCTCATTTTTATCATTATGGGTCCAATTATGCAAATAATTTCCACCTAAGAAGCCAATGATCTTTTGATTAGACAACTCTTCGATTTCAGTGCATTCTTTCACTTCATTTTTATGGCCGACTCCCAGCACACCATAACTATTCTTTCCTAAGCCATAGACTTTGTCGTCTGATGTTATGAATAATATATTTTTGAATTTTGAATAATCGTCGAAAACATAAAACGATTTGATTTTAATTTTAATATTTTGTGGTATTTTATCACAGATTTCAAAATTATCTAAAAGTGAACTCATTTTACACTTTAATAAAACTTCATTTAATTCTAAAAATGTCCAACTTTTGTAATAATTATTGATATATATATATATATATTAATAATAATCCACATCATATGATTTTTCTGTTTTATCTTTGGCTTATGAACAACTATAGATAAGCTCACAATTACATGTTATCTCTCAAAAAAATAAACTTATTGTTTTTAAAAAATTCACTCAAATATTTATTAGTTGCCTTTTTGGCTGAATCTTTTATAAGATAAAATAACTTGATTACAACTTTTAATGCAATGATAGTATTTGCCAACAAAACTACACTCGAATGCCAGTATAATGAGCACCCGATATGATAAACTTTTCTCTCCTAATGAACAACGCCTAGATCCCAAATTCATTTGTAGTTCTGAAGAATTTAATGCATTAAACACTTGCAAAATGTTTTTGTCAAATTAGCGACAATTCTATGTTTTCAGTGTTGAACAATAAATGAGTGTAAACCCATAAACTAAAAATACACTCCCGAAGCCCTTGAGAACAAGGGGACCCGCGCATACACAAGATTGATTTTGGCCAATTTTTAGATTTTTTTGGGAATAAATGCCGGAAAATTTAGTTCTTTTTTGATCGGATTTGAAGCCCAGGACCCAAAAATAGCGAAAATACAAAATAGCGGAAAACACCATATAAACCCATTTCAGACCCCTGACCCCAAACACAACTCTATTCCAATATTTCGAAATTCAATCAATTTTGAAAATAGCTAGAATAACCCTCAAAATTTTCTAATACCTTTTCATGAATTCCCTCAATTTTTAACCCATTTTAGCCCATTTTACACCTATTTTAGCCCAAAGTCCCAAAAATTCTCTATAATAAACAAATTCTTCCAACCATTCGTTTTGATTATACTGGTTTTTGAGTGTAATAAAAATTCTAATCTGGTATATCCTTAGCTATGCAATCATAGGTTGCCATACATTTTGTATATTCAATTGAATTATCAGTACTTTCACACTTGCAATGTTTATGTGTAGAAAAAAATTATTTTTCAGAAAATAATATTTAAAAAATTGAAATCAAATAAAATTTTTATTGTTTTATAATTTCAGTTATTATAAATTCCCGGTTATGACACTAAACGAATTGGTGGAATATCTGAAAAAGACCTGGATATGTCTGTATAATAAGTCAACAGGTATTCAATGATCCGATGGTTACTCAATGCTGTCGACAAACCTATTGGAAAGATTGCATTGAAGAATGGCTGGCATCAAGAAAAATGTGTCCTAATGATAAATAACATCTCAACATGAGGGACCTAGTACCACCGCCCAGATTTGCTGTCAATGAATTAAATAATATGAAAATCAAATCCGAATATGAAGGGAAAGGCTGTGAAGTCATCACAACTATCGGCGAACTGACCAAACATTTGGAAGACTGGAACCTGAAAAGAATTTCAAGACTTGTGGTCTTCTCATAGATAATGGCGAAGAACACAATTCTTTAACAGATATGGTCATCAAAAAAATATAGCATTTTGGATGTATTGAATAGACTTCGCGCAGAGAATCAGCAGCTCAAGAATCTCCCCAAATATGACAATGGTAAAGTTAATTGATTCAAGGTATATCTGATCTTAAGGTATATCATGTTTCAGGGAATGTTATTTGTGTTGGCGTCGGCCGAACCTCGATTTATTAATTCGTTATATTGAAGAAAGAGTTAATAAACCAAGTTCATTTCCAAACTATCATTGTTCTATGCAAATACACCATTTCAAAAGAGGACGGTTATACGAAAATTTCAGTTGAAATACGAAATAAATTTAGTCATGTAAGATTTGCTAGCTCAAGCAAGTGGAACGCTATTTGTTGGTCATATGTTGGGGCGGTGCCTGTCTTTCTATTAAACCGTCAATCGATAAATATATAAAAGTTAAATTTGACAAGCTAATCATTCAAATACACACTAATTGAAAATCATAATAAAAAATTTGTACAAAGCTTAAAAGAATTATTGTTGAGGTTTTCTTAAACTAGTGTCTGCCTAAATCCGATGATCACAAATAAATGATAGACTGGAAACTTAATCTAAATTTTTTAAACATGAAACTTTATTTAATACATTTTTTTAATTATATATTTTTTTGCAATTAATTGATTCTCATAACAATTTAGATGATGTGCACGACTTCATTAAATAAAGTAAAATATTATTTTTGTGTTCAAATAATTAGCTCCAGATCCTTTGATTCAAAGTCAAGTTTTAATTTGCTGAATACTCTCTTGTTTGCATGATGAAATTATCCATACTGCCTGTGTTTGCTTTGTTCTTTGTTTCTGAAAAATAATCTGAATGTTTTAGCAATTCGTTCACTACTAAAAAAACAGACCTGGTGAAATTATTTCTAACCTATTATTTGAAATGCGAACAGTTTGTAGAGTAATTTCCAAATACTTAGAAAATGATTCATCAATTGATTCATGTTTATCATTATTTTTAATTATCTTTTTAAATTTAAAATGATGAAACGAATTTTCTGAATCACAATAAATACTTTTAAATATAACTATAAACTTGAAGTATTAACCTGAAACTATTTTAAAGGCAGAATAAATATTTTTAAGAAATTTAAACCTAGATTTTATTATCATTTGTCGATCACCAGGAACTATCAACCTTAGTGACTCCCTTAATGATTTTTCAAATAAATTAAATAAAATAAAAATAATGAATAATTTTCCATTCAATTTATTTACAGTATTTTAATTTATTTCAATGTTTTTTTGTTTATGTTTTCAACTTGAAATCAACTTAAGCACAGATTTTTTTTTATAATGGTTTGTCTATAAGTTTACTTTACACTGAGTTGGAGACGAAAATTCTGATCAATTGTTTCTCTGAATTCGATGTAAAGAATAAATTTTACGTCATTTCAATTGACAATCAATTAAACCGAAGATACGACAAATCCATTCATTTTCTTCTGTTTTACTTAACATTTGAATTAATCAGAAATATTCTGCACTTAATTCTAATCGATTCAAGTGATGCCAATTCTCTCATACTTTGGGGAGATTTCAGATATTTTGTTGGCGGACTTCAAATGAGAAATACACTTCAGATTTCCTTCATTTTTGGGATATTATTGTGTTTATGGCTATTACTTCACTACCGATTGGATACAAGTCAATGACTTTTGCGTTCAAACAGTATTTGTAATGAAATGAGAGATAGGAGTTTGGATCAAAATCTTAATAATCTTAAGAAATTGATGGCATTTGATTATCGATTGCTTAATTTATTCATGCTAAAATTATTTTTTGGAATGAATTCAAATATTAAATAGATATATTTGCCTCAATTTATTTCATTCGACTTTTATGATACAGTTATTCAAACACATCAATAATGTCCTCAATTTAAATCAATTCAGTCCTTATTGCGAACATTGGTTTCCAGTCTTTCAAAGTTTTTGTATTCTGTTTGAAGAAATTAAACCACATTTTAAATCGATTCTCTTAATATTCTTAGTCGATTAATCATTCATATCATTTTATATGGGTTATACATTAGTATTTACAAAGGACTGGAATTTGAAACTTTTTGTAACCTTGCTTGTCATAATATACTCAAGGATGAAAACTTTTAGAATCCAACTGGAATGTTTTGTCTTAGGCAACATTCAATGTCATTTCTAAAACTATATAAATAGAAATACGATTCAATAAATTGAAAAAATCTGATAATCTTACATAATTGCGTTTCTCAAATTGTCCTTAATTAAATGACCCGTTATTTTAAAACAAATTTGATGCCTTGTTTAAATCTTTATTCAACAAATAAAAATAAACAGTTTTTATTAAATACCATTTCTATATTATTGAATTTGATTGAGAACATTCAAATATAAGGTAATTATTTAATATATTGAATATTTTAAAATTAAATTCAAAATTATAACTCAATTTTAATACTTTTAGAATTTTAAATTATTATTCCTGAAGTATATTTAATTTTTCTTGAGTAAAATGCAAATTATGTTGCAAATTTATTTAAATTAATTTGTCCTTTTTTGATATTTTATTTTGTCCAGGTACTCTTCAGCTAAAGCTTCTGCCTTGGTACTACCTGCAATTCCGGCAGCTATGGCACCGGAAATACTTCCCATTACTGCACCAATGGGTGCTCCAATCACTGCGCCAACGCCACCAAAAGGTGCGCCAATTAGTGCACCTACTTGTGCACCAGCCACGCTTCCACCCCAGGCACCTGCTGCTCCACATCCCCACCCACCAACTATTGAAGCACCTGTTTTAATTGTGTTGCAAGGAGCAATTAGGCCTCTTTTTGCTGCTGCTAATTGTTCTTCAAAATATTCGATAGCTTCTTGAATTCGAGGCTGTGCTTTTTCATCTTTTTCAATTTCCAAATCATCCCTAAGCGCATTCAATGCCTCAATCAATTCCGTTATAAGCTCGTTAATATTGATATCGTTATATATTGCTTTTCCTAATCGCCAGGTGTCCATGGCAATTGAAATTGCAAAAAGGCCTTTGCCAGCGTACTTTAATGTTTTATCAATATATTTTGCACTTTCTATAACATTTGGGCTCACATTGATGTGAGGATTTGATTTATTGGGGAAGCCTTTAGGATCAATATTAATGTGATGATTTTGACCAGGCTTATGAGGTTTGTCAAATCAATAGTTGGTTTTCCTTATTAAGAAATTAAAATTTTTTAAAAAATGCTAAATTACTATAATTAATTTACCATTCTTGCCAAGTTTCATATCAATTATACCGGCCTGAGTCGATCCATTTACACGCGTAGGCATTAACTTGAATCTCATTGCATTGTTTTCGACATTTGAAGTGTTTCAAAAATTCTGCCCAATTTTTTATTGTCTCCGTCATTTTTGTAAGACATTTCTTAAGACAGATATTGTAGAGACAACAATGTTGAAAGAACAGATTGAAACTCTTAAATTTTTAATAGATTTCAGCATTATTAAAATTAGAAAAATTATAAAGAATCTAGTTCTAATTTTTTAAAATTTATAATTGTTTATTTTTTCAATTAATCTTTTTCTATTGTTTTAAAATATTTTATTCATAATACATAAAATCTAATAAAATAACTTATTAAAATGGACTTTTAAACATATAAATTAAGCAAGTTCATCAAAGTATGTGGTTGAAAAACTCTTCTAAAATTTAACCTTATTAAAAATAAGGTTTAATTTTAGATTAAATATTAAATTTATATCTAAATAAATAACAAAACAGTTTGATCTTTAGAAAATATTTATAGTAAAATTTTTATAATTTCCAGTTTGCCATTTGGAATTTTTTTTGATAATAAACAATCTTAAACTATATTCACAAACTGGTCTGACTATGATCCCAAAAAAATTAGCCTTCTTTTTGCTAATAAAATTTAAATCACCATCACATATCTTATAAAAATTGAAATGTAACTAGTTTTATTGCCACATATTAATTAATAGACCTTTTTCATTGAAATCAATACCAGAGCAATTAAATGTTTTTGCTTATATTACAAATTGTTTGAATAAACTTTTTAAATGTACCAATTAAATATAAGTAACATTTGTTTATTATTATGCGGTTTATCTTTAGCTTATACATAAACCTATATGTAAATAAATAGCGTTTTAAACGTTTTATCTGTTTTAGCTTTAATAGTTGATGGTTGAATAAATATAATAATTTTATTATAATTATAAATAAATAAATAAAAATTAAAGAAGTTCGTTTTACCTCTGGTTATTTGTGATGGTTAGAAAGGACGGGTAGAATAAACAATATTTGCAAGAAAGTGTTTTCTAAAACAATATTTTATGACAAATATTTATGAAATAAATTATTATAAAACTTATTATTATAAGAACATTATTTTATAATGTCTTCATTAAGTTTTATGCAATTCTATACATGCATGATAACGTTATCATTTTTTTAACAACTGGCTGATAAAAGATCATTTGGGTTTTGATTATCTCTTTTTAACAAAGATTGAAATTTTAAACAATATACAAACCTACCTTAATTCATACATTTGGGACCGAACTTTGAACAATGGGAGTTTTTTAAAATGTGAAAATATACGCTATAATTTCATAAAATTGAATCAAAACAATATATAAGCTTATAAATTTTTATCAAGTCCATAAAATTAGACTTAATATGTGTTTTAATAATAAAATTGTTACAAAGAAAGTCATCTGACAAAAAAAAATTAATAATTATATGACTAGTAAAACCATTTATAAAATTAGAAAATACCTTGAATTTATATCGAAATAAAGGGACAATAAAATAAGCTATGAAATAAGGAAAATTGGTTATACCACTTTAATTCAAACTATCCTGGAAAATAATTTACCCAAAGAACATTTAATATTAAATAGTGAAATAGAATTATTATTTTTGACAAAAAATCTCATTTAAAACGATTTTTGGCACTTATATTTAAAAAAAAGTTCATAAGATTCTGGCCATTGAGGTATAATCCAGGTCTAACCTAATGAGTTTATAATTGTTGGTAATTTCTGCTATCGTTTAGTTGAATAAACCAAAATTGTTGTTTAATGCTCTTGTAGTCAATTCTTATTTAAATTCCTAACACAATTTTACCTTGATTTAAATTTAATCAAAAATATTTGATTAACTTTCATTAATTATAATTAGGCATAGCAACAGTTAACTATTTTTTATTAGGAATACCTTGACTTTATATTGAAATAAAGGAACAATAAAATAATCTAAATTGATTATTATGAAATATGAGATAAGAAAAATTAGTTGAACCACTTTAACTCAAACTTTCTAGTTAAATAATATATTATACTTAAAACCGGTACATACTGATTCGCCAGAAAAATTTTAGATTTTGTTGTGAATTGTGAGAAATCCCATGCTGTCTATAAGGAGAAATCCGCACAATGTTGCGCAGTGTTAAGCCTAAAGTGTTTAAGTGCTTTTGGTTTAAATGTCAATATAATCCCACAAATAATGGTCTATTTAGTTAGGGTTTCGGGTTCTGGGCAAACCTTGTTGCCTTGTTGACTTTTTTATCTTGAGTCTAAGGGTTAAATATATTATGAGAACAAATATATAAATTTCTACAGCTATACATTATCCAGGATTATCATTTTGGGGGTGAAATTCTGCAGACCAATTTTTTTGACGAAATTATTCTGGCGAATCAATATATACCCTTAAAACTTTAGTAAATTATGGTTTTTGCTTGTTATAAAATTTTATATTTAATAAACTAGAAATATTTTTAAAAATAAGTTTCAGTTTTAAATTTAATAGAAAATTTATTTTGAGAATTTTTAAAGTATTTCTTTTTGGATAAAATGAAAAATGTCAGTAAAAATATTTGAAAAAGGTGACTTTCCATTCTAGTAGACATGGTCACTCTATTTAGAAGTTATTATTTTTGAAACAATGGATTTCATAAAAATTATCTTTATATCTATTTTTGAATCAATTTAATTGAATAAGACTATAAAAAGTCTAAAGTAATACAATTATGTGACACGTAGACCAAGTTATAAGGTATTTAAAAGGGTCTTTTTGTACAGTTTAACAATTTGATTATAATTTCGTGAAAATGGAAAATTTAAAACAAATTGACCGAACAAAAGTTGTCGGAACATCTGAAGAGGACTTGGATGAGTTTATTTGTGGTATATGCTTGGGCATTTTTTCAGA
>JAQIWP010001958.1:0-12637 GCA_034695525.1 Euzetes globulus
TTTGGGTGACATCACATCTGAGCCATTGAACTCTGGTGGTAAGACCGGCACTTCAGTGGCACTTGAAGGTCGGCCCCATTTGTCCATCAGAGAACTTGGTTACTTCTTGTGATGTCTGCACTGATCGGAACCATTTTGTGCTGAAACCAACTAATCTGTTATTCCCGTCTCTCATCTCCTATTCCCCCGACTAGACTCATGATCTGACGCATTCTTCGGTGGTAAGACTGGTGCTCCAGAGGTGGCACATAAAGTCCAGTCCCTCTTATCCACCAAAGAACGGGAGAGTCTTCATTGTCAGGAGTTGTTGTCTGAATTGTCACTGAAATCTACTCAACTGATGATTGAATTCTTGATTAAATTTGTTTAATTGTTAGAAAATTTTATTAAATTTATTCAATTGTTTAAAAATATGTTTCAATGAATTTATTTGAAAATTAAAGTCAAGAATATATATTACAAATGAATTTAAAGTTGACATTCAATTAACACAATTTCTCATAATTTTATCTCTTTATGTTTATAGATATTTCTTAAAGAAGAATTTAAGAAGTTATAGTAACATTTTAGGTTAGGTTAGGTTAGGACCCATTCATTTAATCTTGTTTAAAAAGGCATATATTACCCAAAAGAACAAAATAAATATGACACTAAAAATGGATAACATTTTTTGCATCAGTTAAAATTTGATTGTCAGATAAATGGAAATTTTACCCAGGAGAATAAATGAAACCTTGCCAAGCTGTTTTCACTAAAGATATACAGATCTGTAGATGTGTATTTTTCAAAGTTTGCTGGATTCTAAACTTCAATAGATCACGAATATGGTAACAGTGTTTGTGAAGGCTATCAAAAGTTGTGTTTATATTTTTGAATGAAAGAAATGTGTTTTGAATTTATTTTAATCTAATTTAAGACTCGTTTAAAGCTTTATATTTAATCACAAAAATAAATGGGAAGAAAACGAGTTAAGAAAGAAGTGATTGAAGACAATGACAATCGTGAGGCCGAAGAGAATCCGATTAAAGGGAAAAACAAAAAAATCAAATGTTCGGCAAAATTCAAATGCAGTGAATGTAGTGAAGGCTTCGACACCGAAACCGACGCCAATAAACACATATTTAAAGAACATTATGGACTCGTAAGTCATCTTAAGATACAACATGTCTTATGACCAGTTGAAGTGATGTTCAATGCTTATTGTCATTTACCTTAGGCCCGAATTAATGACGACTCGAAGACTCCATTCACTGAAAACGAGATAATAAAGGCTTTAATTAAAGCCCAGAAAACAATGAAAGTATTAAAGTGCAAGAATAATGGATGTGATAAGACATTCCGAAGTGGTCTCGGCTTGAAAATGCACTGGGACATTTGCGGCAAAACTGTTTGTTAATCCCTATGTTCACTATCTATCGATTCTAACCTTTAAAATTTTATCATTAAAGGAAACGGAGACCACCAAAGAGTGTGCCGTTTGTGGTAAACGTCTTAAGATGAGCTCAATTGGCAGTCATATGAGAATTCATACCATCAAAGAAAAAGCTGTCGAATCCGAAAACACAGAAATAGATGAACCGATTCCTGAGACCAAAAGTGGAAATACATCCCGAAAGAGAGCCTCCGCTATCAGGTATTCAATGATACAGTGCGCTCGGTGATATAATTTTTCATTTGCTAAAACTAGTCTCATAGACAATAATGTTAAAAGTTGTCGTTGTAATCCCTCTCGATATAGTCCTTCTCTCGTTATTATCCCTCATATACTGAAACCATTGTAATAGATTACAGTGTATTTTAGATCTGGATATTATCCTTCATTTATAAACTCTAACATTAATTCTGAATTATTCATCAAATTTCAATATGAAAAAAATGTGAGTTTAATATAAATATGAATCAACACAACAAACTAAAACTAAATCAATATTTTATACCATTTAGATCTTGCTCTCGATATTATCCCTCTCTCGATATAATCCCTCAATTGAGCGAACTCGACAGAAGGACTATATCGCGATTGCACTGTAGTTTGAATTGAATTGAATTTTTTTTAATGATTCCTTTAGAGCTCAAAAAACGATAAAAAAGACGACGAAAGGAGAAGTAGTTATCAGTGGAAATATTAGTGACGAAGAATTTGAAGCGGATTCTGATTCGGACGCAACTGAAGAAAATGTTAGCGAAGGAGAACCTGAAACAGTTGTTACGGAAACGACAATTGTTGTCCGAAAACAAAATGTCGAACAAAATTTCAAATCAATTCTAAAACTTTGGTCCGAATTTGTCATTTCCGTCAATGATTTCTTGCGTGAAGTTCCCAAAAAAGACTTCGAGCAGTGGAAGAAAGACGTGGCCACTAAAGGCAAAGCCAAGTGTCCGTTACAGGTATTCAAATCGGTGCCAGTCCTCCCCATTTTCTATTGATTGGGCTTTTGATTTATAAGGATTGCAACCAAGAATTTACGACAAGGGATGGACTGAAATATCACTACAGAAGGTGCGGAATGGATTTGAAGTTTATGTGGAAGTGTAAACTCTGCCAATTTACGGCCTTAAAGGGCAACAGAATTATTGTCCAACATCTTTGGTCCCATCACAAAGTCTGTCACTTTTTGGTAACTTATCATTCATTAAATTGTTAACTTTTCCAAACAAATTAGGAATCGGTTCCCCAAATATCCAATGAATTGTCGGAATGTATTGAAACAGCGAATGTGTGGACACCAGGCAAGAAACAAACCCGGGTTATTAACTCCGCAAATGGTTGTGTCAAACAATTGTAAGAATTCTTTTCTCAAATAATATTTCCATTAATCCATTAATCCATTAATCCATTAATTTCAGTCACAAAAGATTTTTTGGTAAAAAGTCATTTTCTAATTTGATGCCAAACATTCATTCCTGGATTGCATTGAATGAGGAGTAAGTCATTTAAGACATACCTATGAGGTCTCCAACCATTCATTTGTTTTCAGTGAATACAATATTTATATACATAACTCGAGTCCGTCGGTCAGCTTCAGGTCCACTTTGAATGTCGACAGAACTTGGATTCGATTAAATTTATTTGAGTCGGTCTCTACCAAACAAAATGTTACCTTTTTTGTTGGCGGTCCCGTCTGGGCCACTGCCTGGTGTCCATTTCCTTTAGATACCAGAAATAATCAATTCTTAGCAATCGCTTCAAATATGAATCCAGAAATCAATCACACCCTCAACGATACCGATATTGAGAGCGGACTCATTCAGGTGTGGAATGTGGGCCCTCTCGGCCAACAATTTGATACCTCTATTAAGCCTAGAATGGCATTCAGTGTGGCTCACTTTTGTGGCATGATTTGGGACATGGAATGGTGTCCAGGAGGCACCGCTTGGGATGATTTCAGTTCATTTGACAGGACTAATAGTGAAACATTGGTCCGATTGGGACTGTTGGCCATTGCCTGCGGCGACGGCTTCATCCGAATTCATAGTATACCACATCCGGAATGTCTTCCCAATTCATATGATTATTCACTGTATTATAACGAACCGTTTGTTATTTTAAACCCTCCCGGAGTCGGAAACTCAGTTAACTGTGAGAATACGATTTGCAAATGTCTTTCTTGGATCCATTCGAATGATCAGCATTTAATTGTTGGTGGATATGGCAGTGGAATAATAGCAGTTTGGGATCTGACCACCAAATCATCGCTTCTGATAGTCGAACAAACCCCTTTCCAAATCATATTGAGGCCATTGAATAGTTGGATCGGACACAGCGCTGCCGTTAATCGTATAAAATGGGTTCACAGTTCAAGCGATCAGTTTCTGGTTTCCTGTAGTTTCGATCGATCGGCAAAACTTTGGAATTTGAAAGATCTTTGTATTTGCCTTCCCTTACACTCAATGCTTAATATATTTTTTTTTGTCAGCCGTTCCCATAACTGTATTCAAAAGAGGACTTTTCACTGTAGTCGACACTCATTTGCAGTGGAATGGAATGTTTTTAGCCGGCGATGACTCTTATCAGTAAATATTCAACATTTGGATGTATTGAACACTGATTTCAATTATTTCAGGTTATTTCAAAACAACTCAGTTTTCAAAGATTTCGGTTTTTTCAATTTCGGAGCTCTGAGTCTGACGTGTCATAAATCCTGTATTTGGGTTCGAATAACACCATTTCTATTTAATTGTTTAATCAATTTTTATTATATACTTAATAGGATTTGTCTGTATCTGAATGGACGTCAGCGACAGTGACATCAGACGCCGCCGGAGAGGTCGCTCTTTACCCGACTTTTCAATTTAAGGCCGAACCAAAACGAAAAATTTATGACAGACTTGTATGAGATCTATAGAAGATTTATTGGATTTGATTGCATAGATTTGTCTGATTGCAGCCCTTGTATCACATTTGTCCAGTTCTGTTAGAAGAGTCTTCTTCGACAACAACTGGCGGTCAATCAAAAACTGGACGAAAGTCTAATAAAGTCAATTTTGAGAGCCTTATAGATTCGACAGTATCTCCGCTCAGGACTTACTCAGAATTTTCAGCCAAATACGGAATCGTATTCAATGACTACGATTTGGTAAGTGTTATAACAATTGACTCTTTCTCTCAAACTATTAATAGCTCTCATTTTTCATCGGTTTTCGGTTTCAAAAAAAAACCATTAATATTATGGCTATTTTAAAATTGTTCTCAATTTGAGTTGAAATTCAAACTGTTTTTACTGTTGTTTTAAATCATAAGAGGTGTCAAGTATTTGTGGCCCAAACCTATCGAACGTTATATAACTGAAGAGTAATTTGAGACTAATTTTTGATCGTTTGAATCGTTTTGAACTTTTTATAGCATTTATTTACTTAAGTCTGAAATGTACTGCACTTTAAACAGTTTCGAAACCCCTTTCAGCTAAAGGTTTATATAATTTGAGATTTGAATTAAAGATAATTTTATCTCAAACTTTCTGATAATAAACAAAGACTTGAATAGACTTCTCTCTAATTTAAATAAACATTTATTCTGCAGAAATCGATGAAAATTTATCAGAAGTTCTGGCAAATAGTTATCATATAATCATCTTTTGATTAATTATTTCCGTTGGTTTCGATTCTTCTTTTTCGTTCATTAGTTTTCTTAAATTTTCATTTTTATTTCCATTCAATTAAATTTAAATGAATGAATGAAAAATGAGTAAGACTAAAAGACCACAATAAGACTATTGAGTAAACCATTAGTTTATTAAATATTTTGATTGATAGTCAAACTTGAAGGCCATTCCAATCGACGAAATAAATCGGATCCGTTTGTCAAATCACATGCAATACCAGCGACTCAATGATTATCCGCTCCAATCAATAAATAGAGTCCGTATTTCACTGTTTAGTTAATATTTATTTATGTACTAATAATCAATCAATTTTTGTTTAAATTATTATCAAATTCAAGGTTTGTTGGAATCCCAATTTGACATCCTGTGCCTGGATTTTGTCGGCCACTCAGTCGGGTCTGTGCCGACTTTCGTGCGTCGGATTCCTAGATCCTCTTCAGACTGATTCCAAAGACTAAACAGAACAGACATTAAATTATTTATTTATAAAAAAGCCTAAAAATTTCAGAATTTATTTTCAAGTTTTAAATATTTTAGTTTTTCTATTCATTAAAATTAATTCAATTTTTAAAATTGAAGGAAAATGAGCTCAGAATCCAAGATAGGAGTAAAACGAGTTATTTATTGAATTCATTATAACTTATTAATAATTTATTTATTAATAATAAAAAAATTGAAAATAAGGGGAAAACATCCATTGTTTACTGATATGCAAATTATATACCTAGAAGCAGAAAAAGACACTTGATTGATTATTTTTCATCACTTTCCTCTTTTTTGAAGTAAATGTCAATTTCTTTCAATATAAACGAGTGTTTAAAGTAAGTTTAGATTCTGTTCTTAAAGCCATAATTTATTGCTAAGAATTTTAATTGTTTTCAGCATTTGATTATAGTTTAGAAGACAACTCTTTTTGAGCGATTCCTTATTTGGCGACTTCGCTAACAGTTATAACACGGGTTAGTAGTCGATAGGTCTGCGACCAAATTTCAATGCAATAAACTTGTCTCAAATGATTCTCTCCTAAAGGGTGTGTCTTCACCTGAGAAGTCAGGCTAATCATCAGCTTTTGATTCTGTCCTCTAAACAATCCAAAGATCTGAATCAAGTAAAACTTATTACATTCAATACATTGTTCAAAAAGTTGTATTGTATTCAAGTTTTTTGAAAATTTAAATCAAAATCTAATTTCGTTCGAAAAATAGATTTCAATTGAATACAAGTTTCTATTTATGGAAATTTCCATTAAATAAATGTCTTGCAAAATCAGGGCCTCCGCACGCTCCGGGCTTAAGCTACCCGTATATCTGGGCGCAATGGACTAGGATGACTGGTTTCGTTTGGCCAGTAGATTAAACGATCTTGAGCGTCGCACCCAGCTTCACTAAAAAAAATCAAAAGGCTTGATTTTTAGGGTAATTACATTTTGTTAGAATTTGCAATTTTATCATAAAAATGAATTTAAATCATTTAAATTTTAAACAAATTGATAATGAAATGTAAATAACTTGAGATATAAATACTTGAATTGAACTAATTTTTAGAAGATTATAAGCATTGATTTTAAATGAATATATAAATTTTCTTAAAATTGAGGATCAATTAGAAGAGTGAAGTGTTACAGTGACTATTGTCTTAACCATTTACTTTCTAATTATAGTTTAACGTCCAAAGGAATCGTCAGAATATATAGAATCAAAAGACGAGTTTCGCACAAATCTTCTTTGAGGTCTGCATTAAATGTTTAACAGACTATTGCAATAGAAGACAGGCATTTCCCAACACAGGAAATACTTTACATTTTGAAGTTTACCTCTGAAATACTGGCACCAGTAGTGGGCATATTAATGTCTAGGGAGGCAAGAGTTGCAACCCATAGCAGGTAACCGACGATTTTGTTATATGATCTTTAATTTGTTATAATAACGAGTGGTTGTCGGCAATCAGACGCCCGACGTATAAAAGGCAACAATAAATGAAATGCGAGTAAATATTCTATAAAATGTGAATTTTATTTCAATTATTAGCTTATTTTCACACTTATGTACAAAAGTCTATTCAAACGTGTATTCAAATAACAAATCATTTAATTACCAGAATTAGAGCTGCGATTCAGTCAAAAGTCATTAGAAACCAAAAGGTATTCAATTTGTATAATTAAAAGTCACTATTTTGGGTAAAAAAGATTTAAAAATAGATATGAAGTCCAATAAAATCAGTGGACTAGACGTTAGGAATTTTAGCTAAAATTAAATCATAATTGCAACTAAACTATGGCTTCAAATAAGTTAAGGAAATATGTAAATAACTTTTGACTGAAATAATCAGAAGAGACGACAATTGTAGAAATAATTATAGCTATCAGTATATAAACATCACATAATTATAACAAGTCTTTCAGTTTGATTATAAATTAATATTTAAATTCTATATAAATATTAATTGAGTTTTTGAGGTCTTATATTGAAAGAAAATTTTCTCTGTACTTAGTCTTCTGGTAATAATTGTGTGAAAAAAGTAGAAAAACGTTATGTTATTGTACTCTAAAATATTGCATAAAATACTTCCAAAAACAAAAAATCTTGTCGACAAACTTATTGTCAAATTTTGAAAATTGTTTCTCAATTACTTAATTTGTTAAAAAAAACTTTTCTCTTTTTTTGTAATAAAGGGTTAAAAAAAATTGGGAGACAAACAAAGTATTGATATATTTTGTTTGGAATGTCTTTCATATGTCTTTCGATACGGTTTCAAATCGTTAGTAGTTTTGGACAATAAATAGTTAATTGATATTTGAGTTAAGGATATGATTAGAGAGTGATTTAAATCATTCTATAATTAAATGTCTTTTTGATTCCTAAATAATTTAAAAATGATTTCAAAAGAAAACATATTTGAAATTTTTTGAGAAAAATAGTGGACTAATCGAGGAATTAGTCAATAATTAGAGTAACCAATGAGTCAATGAATCAATAGCTGCAACTTTGGGCACTTTTCCTTCAATAGTATTGGATATAAGTATTCAACAAAACATTTTATATAATTGAAGAGGACTTCCGAACCACAGGTGGTCTTCAATGAAGAGAAAATGTCGATTTCGATAATATATGATATAATAGTATTATTAATATTAATGATGTCTTCAATATGAGTCCAAATTAAATCAAACAAATAGTCGGATGAGTAATGAGTTGTTATTAATTATAATCACTGAACAGTTCCCAACATTTGATGCTTAAGTCAGTCTTAATTTCTTTCACTTTTGCCTCAAATCCGAAATCTTTTCGAAAACTCAATTCACCGAAAATCACATAAAACTTGTGTCCAATCAATAGTTTGAGAGTCAGAGCACACACTTATGAGTCAGTTTCAGGCATATAACTCTTTGGAGGCGCCCCTGGCGTACGGGTTGGCAGAAGTGGTGCGTTTGTGCTCATCCAAGGCATAGCTTCCTTCGTCTTTCTTTCGCATTCGATACACAATAAACATAACTAACAAAATGGCACAAAGAAGTCCGACGACAGCCCCTCCTATCACAGCTGTAAATCACAGATTGAAAAAAAGGAAAAACCATTAAATGATTGACTCAGACGTTAAAAAAAGAAATAAACGACGGCATACCTGCGAGAATACCGGGTCGAGCGAAGAACGAGGCAGGCGTCACCTGTTTCTGACCCATAATCGACACTTCATTACCCAAACTGTTGTTATCGTCTTCTCTGTCCCTATCGTGTGACCATTGAGTAGACGACGGAACTGTAAATCTGGTCGACGTCTCGACGACAGGCCTTAAATCTGTAGGCACTCGATTTTCATCTATTGAATCGGGGAACGGCTCTTTTTCTGGGGGTGTATCCACATCGAATAACTAGTGAAACGATGAACAAGTTTTAGATAATATGTTTGTAAATCAAATCCAAATGTTTGCGTACTTTGGGTTCTTGAGGCGGTGTAACCGGCGATTTGGTCACTTCAGGCTTTTTGGTCGGCCTTTCGGTCGATGATATGAATAAGTGGTCGTCTAAATATAGATCGCTTTTGTAAGAATCGGTGCCAAAAAAAGTTTGAAAAATAATATTATTGCTATACCTCCGGAACCGAGCTCTATGTCATCGTCTTCGTCGTCAGAGTCGGGCCCACTGCCAGTTGGTTGGCTTCCAGAGCCTTCCTTATCAATAATGTCTTTAGTGTCTTCGTCGTCTTCGCCCTTTCCGGACGCATTATCATCTAAGTCATCGTCGGGGCCGTCGGCACTGCCTTCGGCGTCACTCAATGGTATATCTGAGAAGTAAATGCCACCATTGGAGCCGTTCCTGTCAGTGCTACTTGTATTGCTATTACTATTGGCTATACTATTGCTTCGGAGAAGAGTCGGATGTATGGCAACCTATAGCACAACATAACACATATGGTTAACAAATTTGGTATTTTTTAAGACTCTTTGCGTTAAATATAAAGCATAGTAACAGTTAATGCCTTAAACATGTGTTATATTTATATAACATTTATTCTGAAGTTCCGTTTATGTACTCTATTTTGCTGGGTGTGATAGATATGAATAATAAATGAGATCACATAACACTCGGCGCTCATATTTCTCAATCAATTCGGACATAAGATCTACAATACCTTAAATGACAGTTAATTTGATCCGACAATTGAATCCATTTTTTACAACCGGCAGAAAAATTTCGCAAAAATAGTCTGGAATTCGGAAATGAAAGGAAAAAAGGAAACGAAAATCGATCGTTAAGTTGACAACTGCTGGCACTCAGGCCTGGGTTAGGCCTCAAGAGCTACAAACATAAAGACATTAACGTTTTAACAGAGAGAAAATGGTTATAAAAATCACTTTCGAGTTAAAGTTAAGAACTAAAAGCAGTGAAAATTTTCATCTCATTAGAAGTGAAAGAAAGAAAGTTTTATTTATAATTCATAAATAAATATATGCTGTGCTCCAGAGACTACACAAACTCCAATAATTATAAGCTTTCATAAGAGTGCGGTCTCTGTTCGGGATCTGTTCTCTGCGTGTGTTTGTAGTTCATTAAGAAAAGTGAATCCAAAGGCACCACTACTTCGTTCATAAGTCCTCTCTTATGGTTCCGTACAAACATTTTTACACAAAAATAAAGGAATTTAAAGATATTTGTGGCGAAAGCAACCAAAATAGTGGAGCAGTTGAGCGGAGATAATCTCTTAAGAAATTTACTATAAGTATAATATTGAAGAGAAAAATAGTGAATCTTATTGAACACCGCTGTAGGTAAGGGTCGCAGGTATGAGCTATGAATTACTGAAACGCTTCAGTAATTGCATGTCTGGTACACAACAAAACAGTTTTAGCATTCCTTCCCTGTATTGGCTTTTTTGTGAGGCATAACAACACTCTGTTCAGAGCTGAGCAAACATCTAATATCGCAGCGAATTATCGCATCTCTCACTCAATACTGAATAACAGAACAACACTTAAAGACAAATATACTTATGATTAAAAAGTTTGGGCTTTTATTTCCAACGCAAAAACTAATGATAGCAATACTTATAGGAAAATATGTCAAATAAAAGTCATACGTATTGCGACTTTCTATATCTCAACCGTAAATATCTGGTAATGTCTGTGCGGATTGTGTTTTAGCCCCGAGACTATCATATTATTTGCAGACCTGAGCTAAACATACAAATAATTGAAAAATTCCTTTTTCAACATCAAAGAACACACTCTCGAAGAATGAAAGATATAGCCTTTTATATTAAAAATTAGATTCAAAAACAGTCTCTTCTGTTTTGGATGGCTTTCCAGGAAAAGAGGGAAAAATCAATATTTAGTCTGAAATGATTGCAGAGGTAGTACTGGAACTCGACATTCGCCCAATAAGTTGCTCCTAACATAACAATAGCTTCTAATGAATTTCAAACCACTGGTTATTGATTGAGATTCAGATGAAATTTATTACTCATTCAATTTGTTTTTGTTTTTCATCATTAAATTCAGGTTCTGTTCAGAGCTTTGCTTAAAAGCATTTCTATGTCCGACAAATAAAAAACATGAGTTGAGACAAATGTAGAAATTATGGAAATTTATTTCGATTCTAAATTCATTAGACTCCGAGAACATTCAAATCTAATCCTATTGGAGACCAAAGTTTGGGATAACTTCTAATATAAACTTCAAGATTAGTCTCAGAACAGAACAAACGATAAGCCATTCGTAGGAAATGTTTTGATAATGAGAAGGAAAACAACAAAAAATTTAGAGAATAATAATTTGCGTTTAAAAACATCTTATGATATGAGTTGAGTCCAATCGGATCGACTTTATGTTTATTGTGATCCTAGACTTTGGTCTCTTTGTGTTGATGTCTGTGCTCTTAACTACTAAACAAATTAAAATGTCAGTCAGTTTTAGGCATTCAATGATAACAGAGAGTTGTATATTATGTGCTGTTTAGTCGAGTCGAGTGCACAGGCATTGCGAGCATTGATGGCATCGCTAGCATCGGAGCACACCATCAGACCAAAGCGAAGGTACAGTACAACGAACCAGTTTATGACCCGACACACGGTTTAACACAAAGCTTATAAAACAGTATACGAATTGAGTATAAAGTATTCCAAAAGCGGTATAGAGTTTGCATTGAAAGCATCTGTGAAGTAAACTACAGGAAAGGAGGAGTACTCAAGAGAGTTAGCACTGGCACTGGGTGGGGAACACAATAGGGGGACTCAGGCAGCACAGAATAAAGAGCAAAGCGGATCACACGTAGCACCGAGAAAAGGAAACGAAGCCAAAGGAGAGGCGAGTGAGGGGTCGGCACAGTTGTATCACATCTGACACACACCACACACACAGCCATTTCCATTGAGTTGAATATTTCGCCAGACTCCGACTCTCTGATAGCGATTTCCTCAGCAGTAATTCAGGCACTCTTTGCAACAGTCGGTGCCTTTCAGTTAAGAGTTTTCGCCTAAAAGGGGGGCTTTTTGTTAGGTTTTCTCTCAGGAATGTCTATGGATTGCCTCAAGACATCTATCAATTAAACACAGTTAGGCCTCGATTATGGCAACTCATCCCTAAGCTTCAGAATAGAAGAATCACTTCACGAGAATCGGATGCCATTGTTTGGACCCTTAATATTGGGCTCAATATAATTATAAAGACGTTTATTGCAAACTATAACTCAAACCCCGATTTATGTGCGAAACAAAAACAACGAATTGTTTCCCAAAAAGCTTTTCGTTCACTAATTACTTAAACTAATAATTATTTTTCCCGAAATCTGTTTCCAAAAGACGTCACTGAAGACATACTTTGTATTCATAAATGAAAACAAGTATTTCAATCATTAGAACATCAAATTAAAACATTAATACAATTAACACATGTTTTCTGACTTATAATGAAAACTATTTTTTTCCAAACCAAGAAAAATAAATTGAATGAAATGCCAAAGAATTTGGCCATCATTTCAACTGATAAGAAAGAGGGAGAGGAGGGGAGAGAGAGAGAGAAAGAGAGAGAGCCAGAGAGAGAG
>JAQIWP010001959.1:0-12633 GCA_034695525.1 Euzetes globulus
TGCTTGCATTGAATTTGTATACAATTTGTATGCAAAAGTTATGACTTGACCTCAGAAATGATGTGATTAATTAAAAGTGGCTCAATTAATTCCGCTTTTTTAACATTTTTATATCAAGGAATAATATAAATTAAAAGTCAAAAAAATGTCAAGAATCAATTAGCTATCGTTTTAATTTTATTAACTAATTTGTAACTAGCTGGCAATGCTATGTCCACCTGGCTGTTCTAGGGTTAAAAGAGAATGTATTGTAAATCAAAAGTAGACTCAATTTTAACAAAACTAACTAATTCTAACAAATCTGTAATTTTTTAAATAATGAGTGGCAAGCTCTTATCATTTGTTACTATACTTGGATAATTAGTTTTAGTTTAATAAGAAAATTAATTTCAATAAAGTGAATATATGCAAGGACATATTACACTTTTTCGAACAGCTTTTAATATCCCAAATACAGTCAATTGTCCTCTATTTTATTGATTACTAATGTAATAATAAAATTATTTAGTAGCAAAAAGATTTTCATTTTAAACTAGCTTCAAATCATTAATAACTAATTCGAAAAATGCTATGAATTTATCAACTTTCAGAAAAATCCATTTATTTTATGACACTATTAAACAGTGATGCTTTATTGGGTATTTTCCGGTCATCCTAGGACCAAAAGAACATTTTTGCTAACTTCACCATCAAATAATGGCCCAAAGATTTTCATAAATTTTCCAACTTTTTAAAGGGGTCCAAACCCCCTATTTTTCAAAAAAAAAATGTTATAAGCCCTATGATGATGCTCTCCTATGGTGTTTAAATCACTCTCCAATGACTTTTGTACCTTGAACATCACTGCTCAAAGTATCTGCTTCTAGCGAATTCGGCTCTTAAAGCGTTTGCTCTTGAAGGAATCAAACTATATTGTCAATACCGTGTGATAATAAGTGTGATAAACAAGATACTATAAAACGTATCCTTCCCAACCAAATGAATCAAATCTACCCTATTTCTGCTCTTTCTACTCTAGTTTGAACTCAAATAAAGTTTTCTAATTTTTTTTGTGCTTGCCAATAAAATGATAAATTGATACTGATTAGTTTTAGACACTTTGGTGGCATTTCTATCTCTGTCTTAATGAATATTTGACTGTTTTTCTGACTCTATTTAATGATTCATAGAATGGTTAATAATATGCAATTTTAATGAGTTATTTGTGTTGAATGTCAGCGCCAAACGAAGAGTATGGACGGGGATTCAATCATCCCAGACCTCAAACCAGTTTATACGAGGCGGCAAACATTGTGATCATTAAACATAAAAGACTTTTTCGTCCGATCACGAGGTCAGACCTACTCTTTTCTTAGTCCAATGTGGAAATTCATTAATCTTTCAGATTTCGATCAGCGGCTAAGTTGATAATAATTCAAAGGGAGAAAGGTATTCATTGCTTCATTATTAATTTATAAAATAAATGTAGCAAGATTCATTTATTTTTAATTAGCTAAGAGTCAATTTCAGATTAGTTTCTAGAGTGATGGCCCATAAGTTGTCACTGAAGGGTTACTTCGGCTATTTATTTTATCAAATATCTAAGTTTGATAGAGTTATAATTTCGTATAATATATTTCGTATAATACAGCCTTTCTCATTAGTATTTCCCGCATTGCACAGAAAAAAGTAATGCTAAAGCGGGAAATAGTTTTGACAAGAAAGGAAAAAGTCTGACTTCGCGGGAAATACTAATGAGAAACGCTGTATATAGTATAATAATTTCGAGTTTCTTTAGTTTCTAGATATAATTGTTAATTAATTAGCAAAGTTAATCAAGGACAATAGAAAAGTGTTAATGAATTTTTTGCTTGTTTAGCCAAATATCAGGGACAAATACAACAGAATCAGTACCAGCAACAAGAGGAACTGAATTTTGCCAAATCTTTTGATTCTGTGCGAAAGGCATCCATTATAGACCCCGATCATGAATTTTGGAGAAGAGTTCCCCACCCAAGTGAGAACTGCTTTCATATAAAGCATAAGTATATTGATTGACACACTCTTTATTCAAGATGTTGACGGCTATTATGCGTGTTGCAAGTGGGTGGCCATCGCTCCTCTTCACGCCGCCCTATTCTATACGATTCCCGACTGTAAAGTTAAGCCGACATTATTTTTGGTGACATTCTTCATGAGTATTACGTGGACAGCAGTATTCTCTTATGTAATGGTTTGGATGGTTAGAACAAACTTATCTACGAATTTATGCCTGGCTAATCACGTTTTGCACAGGTCAGTTTGATTGGATTCACGCTCGGTATACCGGACAGTATAATGGGAATAACATTTTTGGCGGCAGGAACTTCAGTCAGTTCTTCTTTAAATTCTTCTTCAATTGAAAATATATTCAAATGTATGTTTCATTTTGAGGTTCCGGACGCTTACGCCAGTCTTCATGTGGCCAAACAGGTCTGCCATAACTAATATAATAACCAGTATATTGGGACTAACAATCATTTTATTTGTACATTAGGGTCAGGCGGATATGGCTGTTAGCAATTCGATCGGCAGTAATGTGTTTGACATTCTGGTCGGATTGGCACTACCCTGGTTTGTCGAGACCGCAATAGTTGATCCAGGTACTCTCTTTTGTTCTTTTATCATTTTGTGATTTTGCCTCTTCTGTCCTAAGGTTCGATCGCATATATCAACAGCCGGGGACTGATTTATGCCATAATCCTATTGTTTTTGTCGCTTTTAATCACAATATATTTGTTTCATCGAAATCAGTGGACATTAAGTCCTCGATTAGGTATAAAATCACAGATTATAGCAAAAAACTACATCAGGTCACTTGATTATAGGATATGCCTTATTGATAACATACGCTATCTTCTTGGTCATCAGTGGATTACTTGAATTCAATCTTTTGGGTATACCTCGAATTTCACTAGAATACTAAAATACATTATTAATTGTCCTGGATTAGGTAATGTAAACCCTCCGATGTGTGGAGAATAAGAGGACAATCATTTGGACAATTCAATTAAATGCCAATAAATGTTGAATCACTTGCAATGAATGGTTTCGTTTTGGTCTAGTCTTGAAAGAAGTTATGGTTTTGTTGTGAACTTTAAGTAATTATTGTATTATTATTATAAGTGATGTGACAATCATTTAATCGAATGAACGATAAATCACTTCAAATCTAATCAATAGATTATGTCGTTTCGATTTAACAATAAATGACAAAATCAAAAATCCATTTGTTCATTGATATTACCATCTTGTTGCATTTCTTGAATTTATTTTGTATCATGTACAATTCACAACTTTTTACGTTTCATTCACATTGCATTACATACCTTTGAGAAACTTTAGGTAAGCAAGAATAATAATTATCAATCTTAATAAATTTGGCAAATGTACAAGAAATATTTAAAATTAGATCTGTTCCGGCTAAATTTCAATTTATTTCAAGGATTTATTCATTTTAAAATTTTTTGATATAAATCTATTAAAAGTACAAAAATAGTTTGGCAGTTAATTTGGAAGTTGAAAACACCATGGCAACAGTCAATAGTTTTCGAAACGAGATTTACTCCTCTTTCTGAAGGTAGTCTATTATTAGATCAGAACAAGCCTTCAATGACTTGTGTCTCCGGGTCGATGTCAATGTCGTAAAAGGCAGGTCTTGTAGGCAGACCTGGCATTGTTGTGATCTGAATAATAAATATATTAAATAATTTGATTCAAGGATTAGTCCATTCAATAATTACTTCGGCGGCTAAAGGGTACAGAAATCCGGCGCCAATCGAAGCTCTGATATCATTGATTGGAAAAGTGAAATCTTTTGGAGCGCCTATCAATTACTTTAAGTCAATTGATCTGATCATTTAGAAATGAGCTAACCTTTAAGATTGGGGTCGTGACTGAATGAAAGGTGTGTCTTTGCCATACAAATGGGTAACTTTCCAAAACCCAGAGATTCGTAAAGCTTTCAGGAAATAATTAACTTAATTACAAAGATATAACTATCAATAGCTTACTTTGATTTTATTCTGGGCCAATTCACTGTAAATCACATCTTTAGCGCCGTATATATTACGAGCAATCGTTTCGATTTTGGACTGAAAGTAAATCATAAATTATATTATTTCTAAAATAGTTGTTATTCTCACTTCTATTGAGTCGTTCACATCATAAGTATATTTGAAATTTGAAGAGTCGGCGCTATTAGACGCTCTGATTACAGCTTCAGCCAAATCAACTGCTCCTTCACCGCCGAGAGCCCAGTGATCAGCAATACAGGCATCGAAAGCTCCGCTTTCTTTGGCCACTTTCTGGACTAATTCGAGTTCGTTTTGCGTGTCGGTCGCAAACTTATTGACAGCCACTACAACAGGCATACCATACTGTTTGCTGATTACATTGATATGGGCCTTCAAATTAGATAAGCCTTTCTCCAAAAGTTCCAAGTTCTAAGTATAGTGATAATGATAAATATAAGCTGAAAAGACAAACAACGAAAACCTACTTCTTCTCGATATTCCTTTGGAATGGTGGCGCCAGGAGTTACATTTGGTCCACCACCATGCATCTTCAGAGCGCGTACAGTGGCCACCAATACAGAACAATCGGGAAATATTCCTTTTATAGGTAAAGAGTATATTGAAAGTTTGAACTATTGCTTAATATTAACCTGAATTTCTTGATTTAATGTTAACAAACTTTTCGAGACCGATGTCTGCACCGAATCCGCATTCAGTCACTAATTGTATTCAAATGTTTTATTTATATATATATTTCTTTTCCTTCAAAAGGTGTTAACTTACAAACAAACCCTTTCTCTCCGACCAATTCTAAAGCTATTTTATCAGCAATAATCGAAGAGTTACCATGAGCAATGTTTGCGAATGGACCTATCATAATAAACTCAATCGATAATTATGAATACTTAATCATCTATTTATTACCGCAGTGAACAAAAACTGGAGTTCCTTCAAGTGATTGCATTAGAGTTGGTTTTACAGCATCTGAGAGACAAATAATTGTGTTTCATATCAACTGATATTCTTTTGAGAATTAAAACCTTTTAGAAGTACAGTCACAGCACCAGAAACTCCCAAATCGTCGCAAGTAATAGGTTGGGGCGATTCGTGACGAGAATAGGCCACTACTATACGCCCAATCCTTTCTCTAGCGTCGGCTAAATCATTGCAAAGGGCCAGAATAGCCATCAATTCACTCGCAACAGAGATATCAAATTGAGTCTGTAATAAATTTTTATAGAATAACAATGACACAAATTTGAATGAACGCCTTGGACACCTTTCTAGCGAGTCCTTTTTCAGTGGGCGCCTGTCCTACAGTTATTTGACGCAAATAGCGATCGTTTACATCCATTACTCGATTCCAAGTAATTGAATCCGGGTTTATATCGAGTCGAGAGAATGCTTTCTTTTGTCCAGTAGTTAATTCATTTGGCGCTAAGTTTGTAGGAATTCCTAATTTTTCGAGTCTTCTCAGTTGTATGGGAGAGAAGACACGTTTTTTGCCGGGCTTTCAAGTTCAATTTTAAATTAGATGTCCATTTGAAACTATAATTTAAAATACCTTGGATGGAACTAATCTGGAGAATAAGGCAGTATCTGATTGAGTCGATTCATGAAAGATTCGGGCGTCGATTGCGGCCGAAACTAAATTATTGGCCGCAGTTATCGCATGGATATCACCTTTAGATGCATTTTGTCATTATTTCAAATCTCAATCATTGCAAAAATTAAAATACCCGTCAGATGTAAATTAAATTCATCCATTGGATTGACCTGAGAATATCCACCTCCAGCAGCACCACCTTAAAAAAGTATTCAAGTTTAATTTGGTGATAGATTAAATGTCGAGAATACCCTTGATTCCGAAAGTGGGTCCCTGACTGGGCTGTCGTATGCATGTAATCACATTTCGGTTGAGATTCGCGCCCAACGCTTGAGATAATCCCAAAACAGTTGTACTCTTTCCTGAAAAGTTGGAAAAGAAGTTAAAAAGTTGTCTCAAACTATACCTAAACAGCAGTACCTTCTCCCAGAGGAGTGGGTGTGATTCCGGAGACAACAATGTATTTGCCTCGAACTGAATCTTTGCTGAATTTTGGAATTTTCCTGGTAATTTTGGCTTTGTATGTGCCGTATGGCTCATATTCATTTGAGGACAACCCTATTTCAGTGGCCAATTGATCAACAGTTTTACATGGATGTGATCGAGCGATCTCTATATCACTGTATTTAATTCAAGTAACCAATAAAAATCTTTTAACAAGATATGTTTAAATTGCATACCTGGGAACGGGTACTACTTTATTGAGTCTGAGTATCTCAATGTCCCAACTCGTAGATTGTTGTGCTCTCAGAGCCTATTGTTTCAAAAATAAGACATTCTATTTAACACTTTGGTCCGAACATGCTTATTTAAATAATATAGGAACCTTTTTACTAAAATTAGCTTCTCCTAAATTTATTTACTTGCTGATTTGATTTTAAATCTCTAACAAGTTCTTTGAATAAAGATAGGAAACAAACCACAAAATTGATTGAATAAGGAATTGAATTGGTTTAAAATTAGTGTTCAATCTCCAATTTAAGTTAACTTAATCACTTGTGTTTCGGACAGTTGTGGACTTTCCTTTCTCTAACTCTTAATTATTTATTTTAATATTATAATTAAATTTAGAATCAATTCTAAATAACGATGAAAATGATGGAATTTTTTTCGGTTTCGATGTAAAAATTTACTTGCAACATTTTTTCGGGAAGAGTTTACAAGTAGTATACAAGTAGTTATTTGAACAAGTGAAGTTGATAGAAGAGAAGAGTTACAAAACATTGAATACCTGAATGGAAATAAACCGACAGAACATTTCCAAAGCGATGATTTTGTGTCAATTATAGAAGAATTGAATAAACAATTTGTTTGTTTGAAGCGACACTTTTTGTTAATTCGGATCGTTTCAGGAAATTTGATTAGTTTTCAGATAACAATACAAAACAAACAATAACTCCAACTTTTATTCAGAGATATCATTAAAAGAACTTTATTATCAAATCAATAGTTTTCTCAGACGTAAAGAATAAGTGATTAAAACGATAAACAATTGAGTCATTTATTGTAAAATCTTTTTTTTTTTGTTGAATAACATAAATTTGAATATCTGGCATAATTTATTAGTAGTTTTATGAGGGACTTACCGCTTTTGCCGCGTCCACAGTATTGCTTATAAGCATGGCTACAGTCATCGGCCCCACACCTCCCGGTACTGAATCCAAACAATGTATGTTAGTGTTAGTCAAGTAGTCAGTAAATGAAATATGGAAAAGTCAAATGTAACCTGGAGTAATTGCACCGGCAACTTCTTTGACTTGGTCATAGTCGACATCCCCTACAAGTCTGGAACCGGATTTTTTGGTAGAATCAGGAATAGAGGAAATACCGCAATCGATAACAACGGCCCCTAAAATTGATTGCAATCAATAAAGAAAAGGGGAATAAATGAGGAAATGGATACAAACCCGGTTTAACCCAATCTTTCTTCACATATAATGGCTGTCCTATCGCTACCACAAGAATGTCTGCTTTTCGAACTATTTCTTCGATATTTTTAGTCTTGGAGTGGCAGACAGTGACAGTGGCATGGTTCCATATTAGCAGCTGAGCCATAGGAGAGCCCACTATTTTACTACGACCGATCACCACTGCATTGGCGCCGGCGATTGGAACGCCTGCTTTCTTAATCATTTGCAAACAGCCATTGGGAGTGCAGGGTAAGAAACTGCTTTGATCATCGATCTGTCCGTGCAATAGTTTGCCCGCATTCTCATTGGACAAACTGTAAATTCCAATAATTAGATCAAAAGACAATGGCAGACAACTGAGGACAGACCCATCGACATCTTTATTAGGAGCTACCAAATTGGTGATCTTATTGGCATCGATGGCTTTCTCAGAGTCGAAGGGCAACTGTACTATAATTCCGTGGACAGACTTATCCCGATTCAGTTCATCTACTTTTCGTATCAACTTTTTTGTCGAAAAAGTTTTAGTTGTAATCAAAATGTTTGCAATGATTTTGGTTCACCTCTTTCTCATTAGTTGTCTTCGGTAACTGAATATGTCGGGCCTCAACACCTACCGATTCGGCAAAGTTTTTCTTCATCCGAATGTAAACATTAGAGTCCTCTCTGCCGCCGACCTGAACGATGGCCAAAACCGGTGCTAAACACAGTTTCTTCACGTCTTCGCGAAGCTTTTGTCTAATTTCCTCTGAAACCTCTTTACCACTGATTACTTTCGCCATTTTATTGATGACAGAACTGCTTTCAAAGTTAAAAATCAAATAAATGATAAAATGAGAGTTAAAACAGTAAGTCCTGGAAATTAAAAATCAATTAAAGTCTAGAAAACACTAATGATTGGAAACTATTGATTAAAAAAATTGGCGAAACAACAAAATAAAGATTAGATTCTATAAAACACTTGATTTTTCACAAATATATGAAAATAGACAAAAATTTCTGCAAAACTTTATTAGAACTGAAGTGAAGTACAACTAAACGACAGAAAAGTTTGTTATTTAATGAGACGATTGGAGGCTATCGTCAGATCAGTAGAGTTCAAGGATTAACTGATAAATAGCGTAGACTTGCCTGAAATGCCTCAAACTTCTGTACATTTTTCGGTTAGGAACGACAAACAGACCTTGAAACTATTAATGTTTCTTTGGTTTACTATTTCTTATTACTTTTCAATTAATATTTCATTTAATTTGAGCTCAATTTTTGTCAATTCTATGTTTATTTCATTTGATATCAAATTATAATTCCTTTCAGTCGTTATCTAATGTTTATTTGAAAACTAATTATTAGTAATTAAGTTCAGAAATTGGCCAAAAATTAAACTTAAAACGAACTGAAGCTGTTCTAGGCCAAAGGTCTGCCCAAAATCAGTCCGGACTACAGTTTGTTTATATGACTCGAGAATGCATTGCATAATACACTTTAGAGGTGTTCACTGATTGCATGAAAGGAACCGGTACAATTTTCAAATTGATCATGTTCACTCTTATTAGCCTTTAATTTAAATGTACTAATATTTGAATTTAAACAAGATTAGCAAGGTATTCTCTCAGATGGAATTGCAATAATTTCAATGTTTGCTACATTAATGTAGAAATGATTTTATTTGAGGTATAAAGTAAGCATGATAAATTAATTGCGTTTATTAATACTTAAATTAAGATGAAATGAGAACTACATTGAGTGAAATCGCAATCAAAATATCACTAAACATATAAAAAGTATAATTTGTTTGATAAGACTTATATCAAACATAAATTAATGTCATTTACCAATCATTTGAGTCAATAATACGAATATTAAAATTGGTTTAAATTAGAGATTTGGTACACATTTTCATAAAACTGAAGATCAATACAAAAAATACTTTAATGAATTCGATTTAATCTTTAGAGAGTTGTCGTTGGGATCTATTCTTTTCCCGAATTTGTTTCTCGATCTCGAATTGCCTCAAATCTGTTCTTTGAAGGAAAGCCTGTCTATCAACGAAAGTGTCTTTACTTCTGGTGTGTTGATTGAGTTCGTCTTCAATCCCCTTATTTTGTTTGAAATTTTTCCAATCAATGGCACTCTTCTGAAGAACACCGATCTTCGGCTTCTTTAACTGACTCAAGACACTGCCCAAACCACCCGTCCTTTTTACAGCCTTAGCCGGTCCTTCTTTTGTGTCACTTTCTTTGTTAATACCTTTAGAAGTATTGGCCACTTCTTCAGTCACTTTGATCACTTCTCCGGCAAAATCATAGGTTTTAGTGACAGTTATCTTTTCTGAAGTACTAGTGCTTTGAGTGGTGGTGTTGTCCGCGACAATCCCTTCATTCAATTGGTTAGATTTGGGCACTTCTTTCCGAAATTCATCCCAAAGAGAGTCTGACTTTTGCTTCAATTCTTCGGCCGTTAACTGTTCTTTAACTTCTTCTTTATCTTCTTCTTGTCCTCCTTTGGATTTGCGTTTACGAGAATTATTTATTTCGTCTTCTTGTGAATCAGAATCGCTATTATCTGAAGAACAATCGATTTTATGAATTTGACTGAAAATGAAAGGTCTGAATGACTAACCGCTCAAAACTACATTCTCGGGCCTAAAATCTTGGTCTTCGTAATCATCTTCTGAGTCTTCGTTTGTGTCAAATAAATTATTTAAAGACATTGTCTGGAAATGAGTCAAACAAAAGGATTTGGTCTTTGATTGAAATTAAATCTGTTTTCTGTCGGCCTTTAACTCAATGAAAGCATTCATCATTCGTTTGGAAAATACCCTAAAATGAAATTACAATTACTTTAATATTTGTTGAGAAATTCTAAAACAAAGTACAGAAAAACTAAAAGTCTTTGTTCCCTAACTGACAATCAGCAGAAAAATATTCCAGTTTAAGATAAATCTCAAAAAAAGAGTTACGTATTTTTTGAATGAGATATTTCATAACATCTGACTTTTATTGAATATTTGGGGGTATTTTTCCGTTTGTTTATTGTGTGAAAAAGCCCTGAATTTAATCTTTTATCGTTTCCTTATTTAATGATATATTTTTAATTCAATTCATTTATATTTTATAAAATTTACTAAAATTATTTGCCATTTCTTCACAAAAATAACCTTTGTAAAAATCAATTTATAAGCATCTTGTACAAAGTAAGTCTCAATTCATTTAATTGTTTCAATGAATTTACATTAAATGTTAATTTTTTTAATGGTTTTTAAGCGATGTTTAAATTGTTAGAATTGAAACAATTAGTGAATCCTTTGATTTTTGTCCTTACAATCAGTGCTGGAATAATGGGAAACTCAAACACCGCCTCTTCATCGAAACGCGACCGAACCTATTCGGTGGACAGCGCTTATGACCGCCGAGAGTCGAGTAGTCCGAGACCTGACGACTCGCGTACTTTTGAATTCGTGGCCGGGGGTCGCAAGAAACCAGTCCTCTGCTATCAATCGTCTTCCGAATACGGCAACGACGACTCAGCCGATGACTATAAGGTTGGTCTATCTATTAAATGTAACTTTTGCTCATTCTGTAAGTCTTAAGGGACGGCTCAGAGCCTCGACTATAAGTGAAGGCAATTCTATTAACGAAAATGCTTTGCCAACTGTTTTCAAATGGGAAGGTATGGCAACTAATCATTGATTTTTATAACGCCTTTAAAACCATCAAATTATGTGGTTAGGGGGCGGCAAAGAAGTATTCATAACCGGGACATTCAGTGAATGGAAGCCCATAAAAATGTGTCAGTCCCACGGAGATTTCGTGGCCATCATTGATGTTCCAGAAGTATAGCACAGGAAATACGCCTTTGGGTTTTAATTTTTTTTATTTGTCTTAAGGGAGTCCATAATTATAAGTTTGTTGTCGACGGACAAGAAGTGGTCGACGACAACGTCGCTATCGATGACGACAAACAAAATAATGTGATTAACATTAAAAAGAGTGACTTCGAAGTGTTCGAAGCACTGGCTATGGATTTGGCCTCAAATAACAACACAAATAATACCAACAACTCATCTTCGGGGTCACCGCCGGGTAATTGACTGACAACTCAAATGGTTTCTCAGATTCTCAATACTTTGTATTTTTCCAAAAAGGTTCTTACAGTCAAGAGGTTCCGACATCCATCTCAAGACATAGCCATGAGTTTGGAAACAACGTACAGCACACGCACCAAATGTCAAGTGCCGGACCACCAATACTTCCGCCGCACTTATTGCAAGTGATTTTAAACAATCCGAACGTCAACTTCTGTGAGCCAACACTTTTGCCACAACCCAATCACGTTATGCTCAACCATCTATACGCCCTTTCCATTAAGGTATGTCCCATTCAATTATCAGAATATCTTTGTTTATTTACAAAATCAAATTGACTGAAAAACAAATCTGACTAAAGGATGGGGTAATGGTATTGAGTGCAACCCATCGCTACCGCAAGAAGTATGTGACGACTTTGTTATATAAACCGATTTAAATGCTGTTCAAAACGATTCCGATTTGCGTTTCGCCAAACGACGGGTTCGCACATCAGTTGTCATCGAAGAACTACTCTTTGGTTTGATTGTCGTTTGATTGGTTGAAAGGCTTTCTTCTATCCATTTCGTTGAAGGCTCTCTGTGTCTGAGCGATTGTAAACTTACTGACCGCCAAATTATATCGACAATTGAACCAATAGAGACATCCTATTCCGGCGAACGAGTAAACGGCAGCATATGTGGCCGTCCCCACACGACCTATCATTTCATTATATAATCAATTATTTCAGTCAAATATTGTCATTCATTGAATTAATGCTAAAATTAACGCAATTTTTGCCAATATATACAACAAATTAGTTTCGGTTATATAAATATTGTAAATATAAACGCATTTTTGTTAATCAATTACTCCAATCGAAACAAATTATAGAAATTATAATAAAAAATAATCTAAAAATTATTTTATACGAAAAGAATCGGAAAAATATTTAATAGAAGTAAAGATAAATTATAAATATATATATATATATATATTGACTGATCTATAGTTTAAAGT
>JAQIWP010001960.1:0-12633 GCA_034695525.1 Euzetes globulus
ACTTCTTCTGATTCATCGCCATTTTCTTCTGTCCTGTTCTTAAACTTGCAGTGATAGGTCTGATTGGACATACCTGAGGTCAGGCGCGTCACATCAATGCCCTCAACAGTGACTTCAGACCATTTTCCGGCCAAAAACCGTTGACACAAATCAAGACATTGTTGCTGAATATCTTGTGGTTCTTGGCCTTTGACATGCGATTTCATTTTACCAAGTAGTTCTTCAAAATGCCCGGCTTGTATGCCTGACTCAGACATTTTTCATAAGAATGATGTGTTAATCCAAATTACAAATTAATTTAATAATTATTAGACATTCAATACTTTAATTTTATACATTAATTGATTTTATGACTCATTTGAAAATGTTTGATGTTTCAACTTTCAACATTTTCAAAGCATTATCAGTATTTTATCGGATATTTTTATTCAGAGAATGTCCGCAAAACGATTTAAGGAATTGTTCTTCTGTTCTGAATCAACAAAGTGTTGTAAATGCACTTCTAATGTCTTGTTAAGCCCTTTCTTCTCGAGCCATTCCCTCCGAGCTTCAAGTGCTTAGGGATTGAATTTTAAACATTTATATACATGTATACATGTAACTGAGGCATTAAAACTCCGACGCTCATTTTTATGAGTAAGCAAATAAAATAATAACATTTTGTTTTGTTCAAGCATTTTAATAATTTATTTTGCTTTGTGATTTAATATAAAAAATATTTTTGCTTCTTGTCAGCTTGGTTGAAATAAAAGGACTTATGGAAACAGATTCTGTTATTCCACTATTAGTTTAATTTTTATCTTGATATTTTTGCATAAAAAACGATTCCATTATAAAAGAAAATATTTGTTTTTAATGGAATAATCTACTTAAAAGTCAAATGAATGTAAATTTGTCAGAAAATCTGTTCTTGTTAGAAAACAATGTAAAAAAATTATTTTTGAATTAATTGAAACGAATTTAAGGCAATTTATTCAAACGAATCGAAATTGTATTAAAACTGTAAATTCTAAGGAAGTTTAATTAATATTTGATTTTAATACTAAAATAAGCATCTACTTGATAACTCCTTGAGTCAATAAATTTTCACCAGAAAGAATTTTAAATAATAAAACCACAGGTTCACCTCCAAAATGAAAATCAAGATAACTGGCCCAAGTATATTATAGTTAAATACTATCTCGTTATTGATTAAAGGGTTGATAAAACTCTAATTGAAATCAAAATGTTGACCATTCGGTACATTATTTTCCGCATTCAAGTCATTGATTATATGGTTTTCGTAATTTCCGTAACAAAAAAAACTTGAATTTTGACTTCATTATGATTTGTCGGATCCGTGACTTTAGTCTTCAAGTGACAACTTTAGAAATACTTCTTTCAATTAAAAATTTCAAATGAATACTTGCAATGTTTATTGAGATTTAATTAAACCAAAAAACAAAGTTTCAGTCCATAAACAAGTCAGTAAACAATTTTTTTATTAGGAATAAATAAGCTATGAACTTTATTTGTTTCTAGTAGGAAAAATTTAAAATAAAAATAATTTGTGTCATGAGTCATGACACAAGATGATGTCCAAAAAAATATGATTACTCTCTTACTTTGTCAATATTTAATTTGAATTTTAAATTCATTGCTGAAAAGTTCTTTGTGCCTGGTGAACTTAAAGTTTTATTGACAACAATGCAAAAGATAAGGAATATCAGAATCTTTTAAATGATGTTTTTGGTATTTTAATTTGGTAAATTCTGTTTAAAATTGCTAGAATATCTAACTATAATATCAACTTTTTTTAGCTAGTTACTACTAGTTTTTTCACAATTAAAAATTATCAGTTGTGCGAATATTTTCGGCCGTAAACTAACAGCCTTCATCAGGCACATTTTAAAAATTAAGTTTCAAAAAATGCTATCTCTATTGAAATGGTATTTTTTGAACTTTTTTTTAATTAATTGTCTAAAATAAATAAACAAATTCTCCCCAATATCTGAAACCTGATATAATGGTAGACCTCGTGTTCGGCTCCCAATCCACCTTGATCACTTTCTGGACCTCAGCATAATCCAAGTTCATTTTCAAATAGTCTGTATTTCTGTTTTTTTGTTTTTTTTCAAACAAATAATTGTATTCCAGAAGTCTATAATTTTGTGGAACATTGAATAATTACTTTTGAATAGTTCTTACTAAATTCTATACTAAGTTATTCGCTAAAAGTAATTGAAGTAAACCCTAGGTACATTTAATTTTTGTTTAAAGTATTCTAGGTATTTAGACATCTTGGAATTTTTTATTAGTACAGACAATTTTATCATTCAATTTATTCAAATGTAAAATATATTAAATTTATTTCAGATATCATTCAAATTTCAGTTTTAAATTATAGGAAAAAGTAAATTAAATTTTCAATTATCGCGAATAGTTTCCAAAATCCAGGGCACGAAGAATGGAACCAGGGTCCAATGAGAGCTTCCTAATTTAGTAGAGCAAGTCTCGTCTGATTTAGGCACTCGTACACTTAAAGTACCCACCAGAACACCTCTATTATTATTGACAAACTGTACCAGTGGTCCACCGGAGTCGCCCTTCAATTCAAAAAGAAGTATTTCAAATTGGATAAGATAAACAAATGTAAGTTATTACCTTGCATGTCCTAGAATCATTTGTCGCGTATTCGTTACAAAATGTCAAATAGATCTTACACTTTAACATTGGTTGAAGAAGAATCTGTGCCTTTTGTAGATAAGGTGCCAAAAGACCTGTCGCCAAACTGTCGTCAACCAAACCGAACCCATAAAATGTTGCCTTTTCTGGTTTGGTGTTGTGCTGATCGACTCCGGGCAGACATATCGGGTTTATTAGATAACGACCGCTTTTTGATAAATGTCGACTAAACTTGCTGTCCACTTTGACCAGTGCAAGATCATGCATATCTTTAATGATACTATCTTTAACTTTATCTGTAAAATTAGCTTTGATTTTGTGGCGTACCGTTTCCGGGTTAAGATAATACGGATAACGGAACCACTTAACTAAATTGGCCTGTCTCACTTCCCTCCCTTCGTGCTTATTAGAACCGGCGTGGACTTCCATCTGAGTACTGGTCGTTTGAAAGTACCAGTGGAACAGAGTTTTATAATCAGGTAAAATGATTCTGATCAGATTTTATCAGTAAATACTTACGAATCATCGTAACAATGGGCTGCCGTCAACACCCACTCAAATGTGACTAAAACACCGGTACAGCCGTATCTATTGATACCAATCTGGCGAAAATTCAAATACACTGTCCATGGTGCTTCACCAAGTTCAGTATCACTTCCCCTAGCCACACGAGATGAAGGTCTTTCTCTGAACTTCTTTTTGTCAACAAAAGATAATAAGGTTCGGTTGAAAAACTCTTTTAAAAAGCATTTCCGGTTAAACACAATTGTCATAATTTTGGGCACTCGACTCAATCCACATTCAGGCAGATTTACATCCGATACTCTATGTTCTGGGTAATCTCCAACTGTTACAAATACACTGTTATTTCCTAAAAATAATTGCTATTAACTTAATATTTATCATAATTTAGTCTTTATATGACTTACTGTCGATTAAACTCAGAATAAAAATAAGAAATATTTCCAACATTTATTGAATCGGTTCTTGGATTAAAATTTCAAATCTTCCTGTATATAATGGGTTTGATTTTAAACATTTTTTGATAAAATAAATGGCTTTTACTGTAGTCTATTACATTTTATTAAAGTTTCAACAATGTTTTGGAGTCGCGAGCTGTGAATTGACCATAATTTATTGGGGGCGAGACGTGGTAGGGTCAATTACAAACATCTTGAAAATAGTGAAATCCAAAAGAATAAAAATGAAATCAGTTATTATTTTGGAAATGTTTGCCATAATTATCAACATTTATGTCTTTTTATTGATCAGAAGTAAGTCTTAGCACTCAATAGACTCGCAATTAGTCTTCTTTTCGCACAGAAACCGATGAGCTGTTTGTCGATTTGGGACAGTATTTAGAGTATAATACCTTTGACATCAATCTTCCCGAATGTGGACTCAAAGCTCTGGGCAAAGTCGAGTATATCTCATACAATAAGATGTGTTTCTTTAAACCCTATCCCAACAAAATGGTTGCATTGAATATCAATACAAACGAAGAAGTGTCGGCTCGTATTTGGAAAGGTCGTGGTTCTTCTGTTGGCGAATCACCATGGACAGTATTTATAGATATTGGCCGACAATATATGTGTTCTGGAGTTTTGGCAACATTTGAATGGGTGCTGACAGCAGCTCATTGTGTGGATATGATGTATTAGCTTGCTCAGTTTTAGTTAGGATTTAATAAATTTTTACCATTTATTCAAAGAAACTCAACCGAGGACTTAGTGACAGTTTATGCTGGCTCCAATCAAAAATGGGTAGGTGAACAGCGCAATATTATTAAGGGCCAGATGTTTCGGCATCCTTTTTATGTGGACCCCTCTTCTGCAAAACAAAGCATTAATGTGAAGGCAGCCAATGACATCGGACTCATTAGACTCCAGGATAAATTCAGTCGACATCTGAACGATGGCGCCCTTTATCTGATAAACACAGTATGTCTACCAAAAGCCGGTCCACTGAATGACAACGAAGAATACGCGACAATGACTGGATGGGGAGATACAGATGAAAGGGGAAGCCTTCCGAATGTACTCCAAATAGCAGAATCACATCTCAGTCCATACCAGAAGTGTCCAGCTAATCTAATATCAATCTTATGTTCATTTCAAAACATAACCCAACCACGAGCATGTTTTGTAAGTAAATACTCTGGTTCAATTTCAAAACCATATTTTATTCGATTTAATTATAGGGTGACTCAGGCGGACCTCTTGTTCAATACACAGACAGTGAGCCATTCCGGGCTGTTCTCGTTGGAACATTTCATGGTTATGGAGTAGATGATCGGGCAAGAGGCAATTGTGGCCCATTCCCTGCCAGAGGGTATTGGGTTGCAGTCATGCGAGTCATACCCTGGATATTAGACACCATTTCACAAAATTGAATAACTTTTTTAATGAGATTCTTTCAAATAAATATATTTGTGAAAAATGATTAGTTTTTTTATATAAAATGTACAAAATCTTAATAATTATGACAAATATTTTCAATAAGTTTTGGTAATTATTTAAAATGCATTCTTTGCGAAATTTTTGATCCATTTCTTGTTTAATAGAAATCAATTCAATTAAAGATTAATTGTCTCCAATTGTCTTTAAAATCCACGGGATTTCACTCATGACAGGCACCCAATAGGCTGTCGCTGGAAACCGCTTACAATCATCGGGCGGTAGAGTTGAAGCGCCCCGATGTACACCAATGAGAATAGCCCGGGATAATTGGTCTTCTGTATGCTGAACCAGTGGTCCGCCTGAATCGCCCTAAGTTTAGAAAAGTTTTATTAAAATTATCAAGTTAATAAAAAAATAGTTTATGTGATTCCAAAAATAAAGTTTATTACTCATTAATATTGAGTCAATTTAAAGAGTTTAAAGTTAAGTCTAACTTATTTAAAACAAAAACTATAAATTTAACTATAAATGTAATAGTGAATATTGGCCTAGGTCAATCATTTCTATTGAAACACAATTGTTGATGAAATTTGTTTTGTAAATGTGACTCACGGGACAGTTTCTAAGGCCGAAAGGTCCTTGGTAAGCACACAAATTAGAATACGGACAATCTTTAGATGGATTGAGCATAGTTTGTCCGATTTGAAGAGTACCAGGTTTATTCTTTCTGCTATTAATGTTTCCCCAACCAGTCGTCGTTGCATTTTCTTCTTTATTGTTCAAAGGACTAACTTTTGGCAGACATACTGTGTTTATTAGATAATGTCTGCCATCGTGCAAATTTCGAGGGAATTTGTTAACAAGTTAAATCAGAGCCAGGTCATATTGAATTTTGATTAAATGTTGTCTTTGATTAGTGTTCGTGACTTTAGCCAAATGGGGGTTTGCATAATAGGGATGGAGAAACAACTTTCCCATATTTGCATCAATGCGTCGCCAACCTGTAAGACTTATGCCGGCCCTTACACTCACACTTTGTGGCCTATCAAGATTATTATAAACTAGTTAAATCTATTCTAATCAGAAAAGATTAACCTGATATCATTTAAACAATGAGCTGCTGTCAGCACCCATTCAAAGGTTACCAAAACTCCGGTACAAATGGTTGAGTTCGTTCTCATTATACCTAAAAGGACAGTCCATGGTGATTCACCAAGCACAGCATCTTTTCCTTGAAAAATGCGACCCAAAGTCTGTCCACCCCTTAAAGAAGGACTAATTTTGCCATAAAATATTTTATTCGGATAAGTCGTAGCGAAACACTCCTTTCTATAAGAAATATGAGCAATTTGATGCAAATATCCGAGTCCACACTCAGGTAGGTTGACCTGGGCACCAGCCGTATGATCCGGATAACTTCCGATTTCGACGAATAACTCATCGGTTTCTTTGGAAAATAAATTGATTCAAATATTCAATTGACTAACAAAGTGTTTGAGACATACCTTTAAATATTAAAATAAAACAAATCTTAATTAAGACAAACATTTTTGGCTTTTTTAAGCAAACTTTACAAAAATAAATATTATTTTAATCTCAATTTCAGTTTCTATTTTAAATTTATTCTAAGAGTTTAAAGAACTTGTTTGAAATTTGATTAAAATATTTGTTTTCTCGTGTTTTGTTTTAAAACAAGTAAATAAATTTTAATTTTTTCACTGAAGAAATTGATTGTCTTTAAAAACAAAATTAATTTAATTAAAATCAAACTTAAGTTAAATCATTAAGTTTTTCTTAATAACAGTTTAAACGCCGAATAGTTTCGTTTAAAATTATATTGTTTCAGGATCAAATCAAAGTCAGTTGAATAAATCAATTTCCAGCAATAATCTTCAATATCCAGGGCATATATCTCAAAGGGGAGGCCCAAAATTGTTGATTCGGAATAGCACTACAAGTATTGTCATCGGCCCCCTGGGCGATTCCAATGAGAATAGCTCTTGGGTTGATTTCATTGGTATACTGATACAGAGGGCCTCCTGAATCACCCTAAAATTTGCATGATAATTTATTAAAATTTCTGTTCTAGATAATTGTTACTATGTGTTGACTCACTTTACAGGCCCGGGATTGAAACTCAGTTAAGTTAGCGCACAGCATATTTTTAGGAACACATTTTTTTGGATCAATCAGTCGAATGTCTGCAATTTGCAAGTTGTCCGGAAAAGTGTCCTTTTCGTCGACTGTTCCCCAACCGGCAAACGTAGCGTTTTCTTCGTTCACATTCAGTGTGATCTCTGTATCCCATTTCAGATCGGCATTACTGGTCAGGTCGGCCTTTGGCAGACATATTGGGTTTACGTAATAGTATTGATCGGAATGCAGATTAGGAGAATATTTTTGCTGAAGTTTGACCAGGACTATGTCATACCATTTGGCAGTCATTTTGGCCACATTGCGATACTCTTTGGGAAAGCTTTCATTGACTGCCAGTGAGGAAAGCAATACCCAAATGTCCATCTTGAAAATTTTATTTTTCTGTACAACAAGCTTAATTTTATCAGGGCCAGCTGTCACAAATGCTCCGTATATTCTAGGGCAAATTCTATTAGACATCTAACTAAAACTTTAAACTTTGAGAATATACTCTAGGCCGTATGGAAAACAATGAGCTGCAGTCATCACCCATTCAAATGTTACCAAAACACCAGAGCATAAAACACCATTTACTGGAGTACCCTTTTCATTTTTGAAGATTTTTGTGTGTACTACCATCCGAACTGTCCAGGGTGCTTCAAAATCTAGTGCATCTCTTCCTTGAAAGATGCGATTCAATGTCTTTTCTCTTCTTGGAATTCTGTGTTTTATTATTTCAATGTAATCCTCTGAAAACGATTGGTTTTCATATTGATTATGAAAACATCCCTTATTATATTGAATAGTTGTTTTTGGTACATTTCTTCGTCCACATCGATCTAAATTAACCTCAGCCCCTGTCCTATAATCTGGGTAGTTTCCCACCTCAACAAATAGTCCATCAAATTCTTTGGGAGAGAACTATTAATTGTTTTAAATCATCTAATCTTTAAAACATACGTCTAAGGAATAAAAGAAAACAAATCCTGAATTGAGCCGGCATATTAGACAAGTAACTGGATAATAATTTTCGAAAAGTTTTTAAACAAGAATGAGCGAGCACTTTTTAAATTGTGATGAATTCAGCTCATAGTTATTTTATTCGTTTTATTATTCATATGGTTATTTTATTTCAATAAAACTTAAAGCCATTGTTGTGTCAATTATAACAAACGTAATCAGAAATAAAATGGCAAATAGAGGCCACTTTGAAATTTTATAATCGGCCGACCATAAGAAGATTGCAATAGTTTATAAAGTATGCAAAAAGTTTAAGTACGAAGTTAATTATGTCAAACCATTGTCATTAAGGCAAAAACCGCAACAAAGTTAAATTTTTCAAAAAATTAGGTAGTGTAGTAGCATTGTTACTAAAAACTTGAAAAATATAAATACTTTTTAAAACTCAACTTAATCATTTAATATTTGCCAAAATCTTCATCACTACTAATTAATGTTTTCTTTCTAATACTATTTTAATTTCAGTTTATTAATAGTTTTATGGCGTGGTATTTGAATATTCTATGAGTTTGCCTAAACCAATCTACACTCAAATGCCAGTATAATGAGCACGATTGGTTCATTATAGAGGAATATTCATTATAAGTAACATTTTATTCAAAACATTAAGAACTGTAATTAAAAAAGGATTGCATTTTAAACATTTATATACAAAATTAACTGTACATTTGAAATGTTACTGATAGGTAAAACTCTGAATTGAATTCGTGCGCCATTTTCAATATAAAATTTTCGAGACAGCAACGTTCTTATGCAAGAGGTGGTTAACATAATCCTTGGCCATCACTGCCTTTAAAGTATTTTTTGCCAGAAGGATCCAAAATGATACAAGTTATAAAATTAGCCCTGAAAATGGAAATTAAAATGCAACAGAAAATTGTTTAGACAAAAATAATTTTTGTATTTTGATTAAATCACAAAGAGAAATGTAATATTGATATGAGACAAATTTGCTTTAACAAAATTAAATGTACTTATTTCATTTGCTTACTCATAAACATGAGTGTCAGAATTTTAATGTCTCAGTTACATGTTAAGTTTACAGTTAATTTTGTATATAAATATTTAAAATGCAATCCTTTATTTAACTACAGATTTTAATGTTTTGAATAAAATGTCATTTATAATAAACATCTATCTATAATTAACAAATTCTTCAAACCAGTCGTGTTCATTATACTTGCATTCGAGTGTATTAATAGTTGCAGTCGATAAATTAAATGGACAAATTATCGATTTGTGCTATGTTTAATGCAATATATGTATAGCATCTAGAACATAGATCAATAGAGTCGAGTTTCATTATAATTAACTACATTTATAATGATCGAAGTAATCGTCATAATTGTGTAAGTCTTGAAACCAAAAACATACTGTTAGTATTAACAAACTGTTATAATTAACAAGAACCTAAAACCAAATTATAATAAAACAATGCAAAATAGATCTGTTATAATTAAGTTACGCAAACTGTAATAATTTTGTTTGAAATTATGAAAAATAGATCTATAGGGGAAAATCCTAGGCTAAGTTTATGTAGAGAAATCCCATCATAAGTCTATGGGAGGGGTAGGTATAGATATGAAAGATGTCACTGTAATGGGAATTAAGCTTGATTTAATAAGCTAACAAACTTATTTTAATGAATAAATTGAATTTTTTCGTAGAATTTCGTTATAATTAAACTATTATTATAATTAATTAAAACTCAAAAACAATCAACTTATATGTGAAAACCTCTAATATATGAATAAAATTTTGAGTCCTGAAGCTGTTCACATATTGGAGGTTTAAGTGTATAATAATAATCAACTGTACTTTATTTTCATTCACCAATTTATGAAACGGTTTTAATTTCAGCTATTCTTGAATTTGAAATTTCTGCTATTCTTGATAACTGGGTGAAAAATTTGTAAACAAATTTTGATAACATTATAAAAGAGAATCCGAACCAAAGGCTGACATAACTAGCAATATATGACACAAACTCTTCCCACATAATCTTCGGGGAATGGGTGTAAACAATCTGCGAGGGTTTGGGCGGAAATATGCAAATGAAAATAGATTTGGAGTCAGACAATGACTTTTTCATATCAAATACATAATACTCTGCAATGCAATCACTTTTAGTGCCACAAACCTTTTTGCACTCTTTGCCAATATTCTCATCAAAACTCCAATTATTATTATAATAATAATCATGCAAGTCAAACATTGTCTCATCTGAGCTTACATTATAGGACAAATAGAATCCGGGCCATTGATTCGGGAACTCCTTTCTTAAAATTTTAAGCCTACACTTTTCAATGCAATCATTTTTCGATTTATACCCATTTGTCTTATAATCGAAACAATTTGTTTCGTAAGGTATGGCCAAAGACTCGACAATTATTTTGTGATATTGGATGTAATGGATATTAAACTTTCCATCGTTTTTCTGCGCCAAGTATTCAATGAAATCGGATTTATAAAAGTTACCCAGCAGTTCGTTTCTTGGATGTATAGCCAGCAGTATTACCAGACCTTCTATATTGACGTTACAATAGAAGACATCTCTTAAATAATCAGTAAAAATGGCGTTATTTTCCACTTCGAACAGTCGGTCGTCTTCGCCATCGATTTGTGACATAAATGTGAAACAAATTCTTTATCGAAAGAAAACGTTTTAATTTAATCAAGTTCATTTTACTAGTTTATATGATTACCGTTGATAATCCATAGATTTTCTGATTGGACCAATTAATTGGTGGTCAATATACAATTGACTCTTTTCGCCCGAATGGCTTGAATTGAATGCAATCGGTCTCCGAATACTACAGACTTTAAATATTTGGCTATAATTGTAGAACAATTTGTACTGTTCTTTGATGGATAACCTGTTGATTGTTTCATAAAATGTGCTCCAATTTGAGGTCATATTTAAATATTCTGGTCTTAAGATCTGTTTCTTATCGAAACAAATGGTGATCGACGGTATAGATATCACAGAATTGCCGCCATATTTGATAGAAGTGCTGGTTTTATAGGAAAAGTAAATTAAACAGATCTTATAAACTTGGTAATTGCATAACAGCAAGCATAAGGCAAAAAATGAATATTTATAAAGTATTGCAGAATCAAACATGTTAAAGTTTTATATTATAATAAAAACCTTTAACCTGAATTTGAATCAACACTCAATTATATAATACCTTTTTTTAATCGATAACATTGATTATTTTGTTCAATTCTTTGATGAAAGTTAAAGAGGCATAAATAGGCACCTGTTCCAATAATTATGAATACAATTAATAAATCGTTTTTATTAAATGTTTAAAGCAAATTGTGTTACCGTATTCCCTCACATTGTGTTGCATGCCGGTTTAAACCGAAATTGAGGTTAGTGCCGATATACCTCGAGGTAGACTGGTATAAGTGAAAAAAAATCAGTAAAATCGAAGTTTAGATTTTAAACACAAAAACAAAATAAAAGTAAAACAATTCTAGGAAACACTGATTAGAGGATTAAGATAAGCAAATGTTATAAAAGCTTATCTGAATTGAAGTCAGTGTTGATTTTACATTTATTAAGCGCAATTCAAAATTTGATTCATTACATCTGAAAATTAAAAATTTACTAAAAATTCGATGATTCACAAGAACTTTGATTATATTATATGTTATATTTGCCATGATATTAACTTAAAAAATTAATGTTTAAAAACAAAATTACCGCTTGTTAATAAATTTCCCCTCACTTTATACTGGCATGCTGGTAAACATCATGAAGCCTTTTTAAGAAAATAGTTAATTTTACTTATACCGGCACTCATGCCGTACAATGTGAGAGAATACGGTAAAAGTATTAGAATAATATTTATATTAATTTCTATTCAGGGATACAAAGGAAATAAAATATTGATCCAGAAAATTAAGCTCATGGGGCTTCTTCTATGGGGTTGTTATTTGATTGAGTGATTGATTAGTTGTTATTGTAAGAATTTTCTAGATATACAAGGATCTTCAGCTATCTAGGTTTATTCAACCCTCTGCTTGTATGCAATATTGATTAAAATGTTAAGGAATATTTCATAACCAGCTTTACTAAAGCTTTATTCAATATATTAAACACTTTTTCACTACATTTTATATGTTTTGATATATTTTTTGAAAAAATGAGCACGTTTAGTTTTTGTTTAACAATTTTTATTCGGCTTTTGATTTGATTACAGAAAACTATTTTTGAATGGATGGCTGACTTCGGGGAAGATATCTGGACTCAATTTCCTCATTGGCACTATTGTCGGTCATCTGATACTCGGCGCCTACTTCTCAATCATAGAACTTAGTTTTGGGACCAGCATTTAATTTACTATTGGTAGTAGACATGGTTTGTGACGTCACAACCCATGGATTTTGGGCTTCATGGGCACGC
>JAQIWP010001961.1:0-12630 GCA_034695525.1 Euzetes globulus
CCGATCTACTTGAAAAAAGGTTCTTTTTCTTATTAGATTTCAAAATAGGAGATACGACAGCTTTTTTCATCTTTTTTGGAATTGTATTAAGATCAATTATTTTATTGAAGAGAAAAAATAAAAGTTTTCTTATTCCATTTAAACAGAATTTTATTACCTTGTTATCGATAAAGGTTAAACCTGGACTCTTTTTAAAATTAAATAATTTTAGTGCTAATACTATATCATTCATAGATATATCCAGGTTGTTTAATAATTTAAAATTGTTATGTTCTGAATCGAATGGTAATAGTTTTGATGGTTTACTATATTTTGACTTAAGTATATCTTCAAACTTATTGACAATATCTTTGTTATCTCGTATAATTTGACAATTTTCATCTAAAAAAGTAGTGTTTTCTTTATTATTTTGGTATTTTTTAATTTTGTTATATAATTTGGTCAAATTGGAATTGTTTTGGATTAAATGATTTAGTTTATTATTTTCAAATTCATTGATTTTTCTATTATTTTACTTAAATTATTGAAATTTTTTGTAAAATTAGTGGAAAAATTTTGATATTTTTTATATTTTCGTCTACTTTTGATTAAATTTCTAATTTTGTAATTAAATGCTTTATTTGAAATAAGTTTAATTTGAATTTGTTTAACAGTTTTTCTTAATATTTCTTTATATTTTACTTCTATTGTTTGGTAGATATTATCAATATTTTCCTCAAATTCTAAAAGATTATCCCAATTAATTAAAAATAATTCGTTATTCAATTTAGTTAAGTTTTCTTGGTTATAATCATATTTAGTTATGTATTCGTTTATTGGTTTAATTTTGTTAAATTTAATATCAAATCCTATACCCAAATGATCGCAATTATTGTTAATGTTTTGACATAATTTTAAATTTTTAATATAATTTTCATTATTAATAAAAAGTAAATCTAATATTGATTTTGGATTAATTGCTGGAAATGAAGGGTTTTCTATAATTTGATTCAAATTTTGTTTTAAATTGGTTTTTATGTTTGAATTTTGATTAAAATCGATATTTAAATCTCCAACGAATATAATTAGTTCATATTTTTTTATGATTAAAGAGAGAAATTTTCGTTAAAATAATGATCAAAATCTATATTAATATTCGGAGGTTTATATAAATTAATAAAACAATTTTTTATTGATATAGAATTCAGCGAAAATGTCTTCAAATTTATTACTTTTTGTATTAAGCATCCAGCGATAGAAGGTGCGATTAAGGGATTATAATAATCTAAACGGGTATAGATTACGTTTGAGTTTAATGAAATTTTTTAGCATAAACCTATTGATAAACATTTATTTTAATTGACATTATATATGGCTATTGTCTTCACTTTAAAATGACAGCCAATCAAAATGCTTAGAAATAACCCTTTCTAAGACTGGATGCTTAATATCTGAATTGAAGTCAGTTTTGACTTTATATTTATTCAGTCAACTTCCAAATTTGATTCATTACTTCTAAACATTAAAAATTTCTGAAATGCACTGATATTTAAGACAAGGATCCGTTGATTCACAAGAAAATAAATTATGCTACATTTGATGTGCTATGTTCTATTTGATATGATATCAATTAAAAAAATAATTTAAGTTTAAAAATGACATTGTATGAAAATATTTCCCTCACTTTATACCGGCATGCCGGTAGACACCATAAAGCCTTTTTTGAGAAAATGGCCAATTTCACTTATACCGGCATGCCGCACTATGTGAGGTAATACGGTATAAGTTGTGGGTCAGTGAATGTAATGTAATTGAGTGACACACAACTAATATGTCTATACTAGCTTGATTTTTTCATCCCATTTGTAATTTGCCAATAAGTTCAATGATTCACTTTTACAAATTAAACTTTGCAGAAAAGCATTGTCAAGTTTAAACCTCCTGGAATACACCTATAAATGTGATGGACCATCACTGTTTAATGCTTAAGTAGTAAATATATGTGAGCAGGGTAGCCGAAAATAAATATTTGATTTGAAAATTTTAAAAGCTTCATTGAATCGGATTCAAACTTGTGAGTGCCTCGGATGAATTTGACCCCTGTCCTCTGCTTAACAGTAAATCTTAACTTAAATTTAGAGTAAAAGAATTATCTTTTTGAAATAAGGGCCTAAATTTACTCTCTTTTACCTAATTGTTCTTACAAAATCTCAATCTTAAATAATTTCAACCTGCCATTCATTTGTTAGAACTGAATATTTAAGATATGAAGCATCTGCAATATGCTATCCTTGGTCCTCAATATTCTGTCCATAGCAGTTCGGACAGACAGAGAAAAAGGCTTCCAGATTGCCTTCAAATTGCTCAATAGTACCAAGAGTGGGATAAACCAAGAGTTTGTTCAAACCAAGAGTAAATTTTCCTTTTACAGAAAGAAACAAAATTCCCCTTTTGATGATCACTGCTTATACACCTAGCAAGTATTAATTAAACAGTGCAGTTCCTATGCTTTAATGCCTTATACATTATTGCCTTGTTTTTCACTGAATTCTCTAATTTCGCATTCATTTCGATAATTTTTTCCTTATTTAGTTTAAAATCTTTTCAAATAAATCATTGATTTTTATAATGAAATTATTTTTTTAAGGGTAAAATGTTTATACTAGAGTTTTAAAGGTTGATTTGGCCAAATTATTCAATTGAACTTGAACTTGTTCAAACTTAAACTTAGTCAATCATTTGTATTATTTTGACGCATTTTATGTATCAAATTTTTAGAGTAAACACATGAGTAAGAGTACAGTTGAAGAGTAGTTTTGTACTGATTTTACACATTAAACAATTTGTTTTATCCACAAAATATTCTCGACGTCAAGAAATTAATTTCTTAAGCATTAGTTGATTGGAAAAGAATTTTAGTCATGAGTTGAAAATTATGAACATTTTATTGTAAATATCTGTTGAACTTTTCCTCCTAAGAACTATTAGATTGAATGGACGTGTCTTTAATCGGGATCTGTTTCGCATTTTTGACATCATCTGATCCAATGATAGCCACAGACACGAGTCCTTTGTTTTGATTTTTGGTCGTTTGACTTCAAGTTTAAAAATGGGAACAACTTTTGAAATCTTTGTACAAATAAGTGGTCAGAAGTTTAGCGTTTGTCTCAATGAAGAGAAGCCTATGATTACATTCTTCGAGATTTACCCGAAACTGAAACAAGTGGTCAAAATAGGGGTCAACGAAGACATCGATTTCCTAACTCATGACTTCGAGGTTAGTTCTTATTTGTTTGAACTGTTCTAATGGTTAATATTGTTGTGGACAGACAATAGAGCATGGTGCTGTACAAGGATCAGCCATTCAACTGACAGAGCATCTGATCCATAACTTATCTCTTATCAGTATTAGAGCCAAACCGGAGGTCAGCCATACGTACGCCTCGAGAGGGCCGGTAGTGAGCGCTTCTCACACCAATTCAGAACAACGATTGCAGATATCTTCAGACGAGTCTTCTGTTCACATGAGACTACAGATTGCATCTATAAATTCCAGACTCATAACCAAAGCACCCGAAGTCCTATTTCCTACAGTTCTATCAGAAAGACTGTCCTCAGCGCCCATTGATTCTCAAGTAAACAATTGCCAAAACCAGAACCAACGCCTACAAGAAGTGCCTCACCCGAGGAAAGATCATAATATTGTTAATAATTCTTCTGGAAAAGAGGCGCCAAAAGCTCAACAAGTGGTTAGTCCTTCAAAGGGATCAAATAGAAGACCTGTTTTGAAGGCTTCCAGTGCTTCAAGTCTTCTATCCAAACGTTTTCAAGAATCTCTTCAGAAGGTTTCGGAGCTGAAGAAGAGTGCGATTCCGAAAACGGCCAAAGTTGACAAAGACTTTGATGCCTGTGTCCTCAAACTTAAAGACAATGAAAAGAATATCAATGCCTTCAACTCAATGGTTACGGCTATGAATATCGGCTGGAATTTTATGGACAATGGACCCAAATATTGGAAGATTTTAGCCGATAAGATGTCGGCCACCGATACTCGATATGAGTTTATCGTCACTTCAGACATTTGTAAGACTCGGTTCTATATTTGGACCCAATTTTATGCACAGGTATGCAGTTATTGGTTTTGTTGCTTCAAATCATCATTCAATTGGTTTTAATTCTCGTTTTTTCTCTAAGAATTACGAGAAACTGAATGGAAAATTAGAGTTCAAAGTCCAGAAGATCTTCGATTGTCTTAAGATTGTCCACACATTGGATTTGACACAATTGTTCCCTTCTCATAGTTATACCTATCAGAAGATCAAATCGATTTCATTGAGAAAAGATTTGAAGGACTATTACATAAAACATCTGAATTTTATTCGTATCGGAAAACTGGCCACAAAGGAGATCGATAGAGACAATTGCCAGACATTAACCGTTCCGATAGTAAGGCCCAAAAATTTCAAAACACATATTCCGGTCGTCAAACCTAAGTCACCCATTAAAGTCACAATCAATACAAAGAGCAAAAGTGAAAATAATGTCCGGAAAGCTATTAAAAGCCCTTCCAAAGTAAGTCTAATATAAGTTTGTTTTTGACATTTTTTTAAAATTTAATGTTTTTGGTCTTCAAAGAGCGGAAAAGGAGTTTCCAGTCAGAAGTCGGGCAGAAATGAATTGAATTATATTCCGCTGATTCGACCACCGGATCCCCGGGTCAGAAAAGAGACCCAAAGATTGTTGGCTCTTAAGGATAAACGGACAACGAAACCAGTGGCCAAACCCTCTACTGATAGTCGGCCCCCAACCACTGATCAGATTAAATCTAAACCAATTGAAACTATAGTTTTGGACTGATTTTAACTAATCTTTTATTTGAAAGTGTATTTTATGTAAAATTGTTTAACAAGTATTTTCTATTTAAGAGACAATCAGTGAATTGAATTTATTTTTAAATATTTGTAAAAAGTTTTAAAGCTTTGGCGACAAATATATGTGTCGTCTGCTCTCATATGACGTCATTGTAAACAGAACTTTGAGTACAAACTTTCCCTTCAAACAAAGTGACGTCAAATAAGTATTTGTTTGAATTGGAGAATAGGTTTCGACAATAAATAAAAGGAAAAGATAGAAATTTAATTAAATATTTAAAATTATTTTAAATTTGAGTTAATATCAGTTATAAATCAGTCTTATCGCTGTTTTGAGCTCTTCTTATCAAACGTCTGGTTGTGTCCAAACTGATTGCCTCACATTTGGTCTTTGTTTCAATTTGTTGGTGAATGAAGTGCTCGACGAATAACTTTATTGTCTCTTTGAATACTATTATTATAAACCAATCCTTAATATCTGCAGCAAAATACCAAAAATATAAAGTTAATTAAACTAATGTATTAAAACTGGAATTCTTACCTTGCGAATTCAAGTTCAAATTGACAGAATTGTTAGCAAGACACATTACATTTTGAAGTTTATGATAAGTTTCAACATTTGGTTTGATAATTATTGCCGAAAGGCAAGGATCGCAACAATACATCAGTTCTTGCATTTCAATGAATGGAATCTTTATGTCATATTCGATGTCAATGTCATTGGTTTTGGCAGTAATTCCATTGATTTTTGAACTGACCTTCAATTTTATTGAATCGCAGTTCAATTTGAATTTTTTAATATCGCATTGGAAAGAACCAAAAAGTATATAATCAGTGAATTGACTCTTAATTAGCATTTGTTTACTGGAATCCATCAAAAGGTCAGACATTTCTTCGATTTCATTCTCCAGTTTTGAAATCTTATCTTTCAATTCATCGATTCTTCGTTCAGTCATTTCATTTCTATTTGTCTTCAATTCTTCTTCGAGTTTCTTATTCTTGTCCTGACTTTCATCGAACTTTGACTTCCATTGGTTTCTGTCGATGACCATCAGTTCCAAACAGTTGTGATCGCCGACTGTTCCAATACCAAAGCCACACTTTGTGCAGAGTCTGTGCTCACATTGTTTGAGATGACCGGAAAGTAACCCCAATTCAACCAATTGTTGACAACCATTGAACTCGCATTTGGTCTTCAATTCACTGACCATTGAATTGATTCTTAGGTTTCGAATGAACACAAAATTGCAAATAACGACCAAATTCTCGCTGTTTGTCATTCCATAAGAGCCCAGAACTGCTCGGAATCTTTTTCTACATTCGGGACATTCTTTGTGATTGCTTTCTATCCATTGCTGTACACAACCCTTACAAAAGGTGTGTCCGCACTCACTGTTGACTGCATTATCAAAAATATTGAGACAAATACCACAATTCAATACTTTTGCCTCTCTTTCAGACAAATCAACGAATAGTTTGGTATCAAATCCGGGCATTATTTTCAAAGAATTCAATTGAAATAAATAGAAAACAGAATCGAATTCTTATACTCTTTTGACATTCAAAAGTAGGTTTGAATCAATTGAATCGACGCCAAGAATATATAGAATATGAGTTAAGGTCAGGAATACAGTGAATATTCGTGTGTTGAGCGCAATGTATGTCATCCAACGCTCATCTAAATTGAAGCAGATTTGTGGCAATTCTTGATAAAGTCTTTTCGAATATATATTTAGTGAATGAGCAATGAAATAAAAAATTGCTTTAAAAAAGGAAAAAAATCTATTTTTAATACATATTTATTGCTTCTGAATGTTTGAGAATTTTAAGCATTAAATTATTCAGATTTCAAAAACTGATAGCATTTTCTAATCGCAACTTTTGACTAAAATTACTTTTATTTTAATCTTACAAAAACATATTATATATACGATATTTAATGATTCGGAAAATGAATGGTTGAGAGGAGCGGACTCTGCGCTCCACTGGTTTTCATAAATTGCCGAAAGTCTAACAAATAGTGAATTACAATTCTCTAATTCAAATTGTAAAATAAATAAAATGGTTACATTTAAAATGAATAGGAAGAGTATCTGGAATAAATAAAAATCCTTTATTGAGGTGATTTTGATTTTTCAAATTAAATTAAGTAATCAAGATAAATGACGATTGCAAGATCAAGTACAAAATAGTCTGTTATACATCAATGAACGGAATATTTCTTTGACTTATTGGTGAACAGATACCTAATCTACTGTTGAAATAAGGAATAATGGGTTTTCACCTTGCCAATTCACATATATAACAGGTTCAGTCGGGAGAAGAAGAATCAGCAACAGTGGAGCTGTCACCCTGGGCGTTTCCAAACATATATTGTATAGTATTTAAGTCAATGGCATGGCTTTTGACTCGGGGCTCAATTAGACGACATTGATATTCGATGAGACGGACATTGAAGCCTTCAGTCATTTCCTTCATCTTAATCATAATATGCCAGTGCTTCGGATCTGGAAAAAGGAATTCAATTAATTTGAAAAAAGGTCATTTTTCATACCATTTGAGTTGACATCAAATCTGTAAGTGTTGGGAGAATTGGTGCCCAAATGCAAACACTTTTGAATTGTTAGACAATGTTTGGCATTAGTTTTGATTATTATGGCCTTAAATGAAGGATCCGAGCAATATATGAATTCTTCAATTTCGAGGAAAGGTATCACAATATTGTGTTTTAGTTTGATTTCAGTGTTGTTTACCGAAACAAATGTCACTTTAAGTCCGTCGCAAAAGACGTGTAAACTGTGAGCCGAAGATTTGAATGAACCGAAAAGTATGTAATCAGTCAAAAGGCTGAGTGGAAGTGCCATCTGTTTGGTTGTGTTCATCAGAATGTCTGTCAGTTCTTTGTATTCCTGTTCCAAATAAGCGTTATTTGCCATTAATTTCTGAATTAATTGGTCCCTGTTTTCCAACTTCTGTTTCCATTGAGTTCTTTGATTTTCGAGTTCTTCAGTCATTTCTTTGACGAGTTGTTCGCTTCGTTCACACTTTAGTTGCCATTCGTTTCTTTCATTCTTCATGAGTTGGAAACAGTTGTGTTTATCGGGTATTGAGATAAAAATGTTACATATTTTGCAGAACCTGTGCTCACATTCGTTGAGATGACCGGAGAGTAGACCCAATTCCAGTTCTTCCTGACAGCCATTGAACTCATATTCGCATTTAGTCTTCAGTTCACTGACTATTGCATTGACTTTGAGGTTGCGATTGAAAACATAGTTTTGAATGACCATCGAGTTGTCGTTTTCTGTCGAATCAATGGATCTCTTTCTGGTGTGGAAGACTTGTCGACATTCGGGACACACCTTTTGGTTGTTATTGATCCAGTTCTCAATGCATAGTTTGCAGAAAGTGTGTCCGCACTGACTGTTCACTGCATTGTTGAAGATATTGAGACAAATACCGCATTTAAGATGACTTTCTTCCCTTTCGTTGAGATCAACAAATCGATTGCTATCGAAACCTGCCATTTCTCCTTTTCAAACTACCATCTCATCTTTTCTTCAAGATGATTAAACACCCTTGTTGCTATATTACTTGAGTTTGGGTCAATTGAATTTATATTTGAATTGCAATTAAAAATATATTAAATAATACTTCAAATGTTTACAAACAATAATTTCAAAGAACTGACGCAATATTAAGCATTTATATGGTTTATGTGTTTGGAATACAGTTATGGCATCACTTTTATACCCATTTCATCCATTAAGCGACCAATTTGTTCAACAAAATATTTTCAAGATTTGTCCAATAAATGAGTTGAAAGCATATTATATGATATCAGAATAATAATAATCAGTTCAATCAATTCATGTGAATTTCAGTCATAAGAATTGATTATTTTTATTAAACCAGTCTTTAAGGAAAACTGAGACGACCACACACTTTATATGAGCTGGGTACAAACCATTAACTTGGCTAAGTGCCAAAATGACAAACTTCGAAACTTTTGCAAATAATGTGGATGGCAACTTGTGACTTTTACTGCAATCAAATCGAATGAAGCAAGGTCGTCGACTGCCTTACACTTGCATTCATTAAACATCATTGAATAAAATTGCTTCAATCAAACAACTTATCAAAACTGAAAGTTCATATTATTTAATACATTGAGAAACTGATTACAAAATTAAACAAAATTATTGTTTTCTTTGAAAACTAAGTGAAAGTTAGGTCTTATTTGAGTTTAAACTCACTTATTCTGTGCGATCAGTAGTTCCACATGTTTTGGATTGTAGTTAATGTGATTAATGAATGAATAAGTACAGGACTCAACATTAGGGGACAGAATAGAGTCGTTGCAGAGTAGACACCAAAAGGCTTCCCTTCCTATTCCGTCTTTGAGTCGAATGCCTTCTTCGGTGAACTTTTGCTTCACTTCGTCGGACAGTCTCTGTAGTACTTGGAGTCGACTGATGGCCACTTCCGGGTCACAAATGTTATCAGTGGACACACAGAAGGCTTTGTCAATTGAATCGAGCAATTCTCCAGACTTGCATCGGCCATGAAACGACCTGTTCAAGTGATGCATTACCTGTTCCTTGTCATTGAAATAGATGTCGCAGAATATGTCATAATATGGTTCCTTTAAATCGACCCCTTCTTTATCGTCTTCGGTGGCCAACGATTTGATGCCTTCCAAAGTAAACTGTTGTTCAAAGTTTTGATCAAAGTTTTCAATACTAAAAGCCTTATTGTCTTCATCTGCAGTGAAGTCCATTTGTTCGACGCCTTCCTCTTTGATGTCATGTGTCTGTTGTTTGGAGAGTAACTCCATTTGTTTTTTTGCCGAATCGATGAGTGATTCTTCAGTCGATTCATTGATCAGTCGTTTGTCATAAGAGTCGACATGTATTTTAACCATATTTGAAGAGTCGAACCATTGATCACATTTGGTGCAGAAGTAGGCTTCGGGTCCGATGCCGTCCTTCAAACGAATTCCGTGCTCTAAATTCATTTCTTTAGTGAAGAACTTAATTTTTTCGAGCTCTTGCTTTCGGGCCAACACTACTTCAATTTGATCACTCCTTTCACTGTCCATAAGAAATGCTTTGTCTAAACCTCGGTATCGTTGGATCGACCGCTTCCTTAAATGGTCTCCGCTTTTGCTGTGAGCCATCGCCTCTTCATTTGTTTCAACCCTTTTGTCGCACACAAGACATGAGAAGTACTTCTTATTTAAGCCATCGATAGACTCTTTGAGAACAACGCCTTCATCTCTTAATGCAATCAATTGTTTGAGCTGTTCTTCAGATCTGTTTTCCTCAATAAGCAGTTCCAGAGCATTAAGAATACGTCGATATCTGAGTTCAACTTTTGGGAAACTATTGTCTTCGGTTAATAAGTGGTAATCTTTGGGATAATTAATCGATTTATTAATTTCGAGGAACTTATCATAATGTTTGTGGCACTCAGTTAGGGTAGACATAGTGGAACAGCATCTGTTGCAGATGTAAGCCTGTGGTCCGGTGGCGTCTTTCAATCTGATCCCATGTCTGACCAGTTTCTGTTTGTCTAACTTCGAGATTTTCCTCAACTCCTGTCGCCTCAGAATATAGACTTCGGAACCGACTTTTTGTGTCTTCACTAACAAGAGTTTGTCCAATGGATCCAAATTCCTTTCGCTACACATCTTTTGGTGCAATGGAGTCTTGATGTGAGTGAATGCCTGATAAACGGGTCGGAACTTAATCTCACAGTATTCGCAGAAATAGAACTCGAATCCATTGATCGTTTCCACAGTAAAGCCGTTTATTCGCAAATCGCTCAGAGTTTTAGGACTTTTTATGAATCCCTTTTCTTTGTTGGACTCTGAAGTCATCTGTTGTTCCCATCGTTTCCGATTTCTTTTCTGATTTCTTTTGGAATCAAATCCCTGCGGAAAAGGTGTATAGTTTGGCTGAAAATTGATTGTCAGTGGCATCTGATTTGGTCTGAAAAACATTCTTTGATTGAAGTCAGGCCTGAAATTCATATTTTGTGAGAACTTTGGCCTATAATTGATTTGTGGTCTGTTTGGCCGATAAAATGGCTGATATTCTTGAGGTGAAGTCATATCTCTAGGGCTATAATATCTTTGAGGAGAAGGCGGTTGATTATAAGGGTCAGCAAAAGAGGGACCGGCAATCGGCTCAGCCATATCTGAGCGTCTGACATAAGGCTTTGGGGACGGCACTGGTGACCCAGAATAACCACTGTATTCAAAGGTATCGGTGCCGTAACCGCTATAACCTCTGAATTTCATTCGCTTATTATTATTGAAATACAAGTCATTATAAAAGTCTTCACTCATTTCTAACTCTTCCATTGGGTTGGGCTCAGAATAATTCGGTTTCTTATTGTTATGGAAATATCGATTGGGACCGAAAGGTCTTTTGGCCTTCATGGCCGGCACTGGTGGCTCATCCTCTGCCTCGACATTGTAAAAGTCTTCATTTAAGTGATTCGGATCAATCAGTTCTGAATTAAACAAATCGTTATTAAGCTTTGGTTTAAAACCTTTCTGTTTGTTATCATTTCGGTTATTATTGTCATTATTCGAGTCTTTCGGCAAAACCCGAATTCTGGACAAGTATTTGATCGGCATTTCAACGCTTGTCAGCCTTTGAAAGCAATTGTCTTCAAAGTCGAACACCTGTTAACCGACAGACAATCAATACATTAAAGACAAAAATAAAAACACAATTTGACTGTATTTTCATTTTTGATTTCAAACTAAATTCAGTTTAAACAACAATTGCTTGAAGTTTAAGAATACAGTCGACTTCGGCTTAAATGGACACAAACTTTTAAGCATTTGTATCCATTGTAAACTTGGTCTTAATTTAAGGATTGGCTCAAATTTGTGATTTATCAGGAATTTGTTGATAATTAAGTAATTACTTCGAAAATATAGTTATCGAAAGAGATGACAGGATTGGCCTCTAATTGTGTCAACTGTTTGTAGACATCACTGAAGATAACGCCATCGATGTCTTTATCCAAATATATGGACTGCTTTTTGTCACCAATTGTGACAAAACACTCGAAATCTCCGCTCATTTCGGCATAAATTCGGCTAAATTTCGATCAAAACATCAATTTTAACAATAATTTTAAAGTAAACAAAGTATTGTTCATTACATGAATTACGTTATGATTTATGTAAGCAATAAAAAGTTGTTTTGACCAGGGCACATTAATTATTGTTACAAATTTTACTAGAAAAGGTACTAGAATAGTTTGTTGAGTCGAAAAAAACTAGTCATTTATTGTGTATTTTCAATTTGAAACTAATTTCTATTTAAACATTTCATTACATATACAAATAGGGGACAGAATATGACATTGAATATTTTAATTAAAACACTATGAGGTGAAAGTTTATTTATGAAAACTCTCTTTTTCAATATAAATCCAATACAATTTATACAGCTTGTTACTTACTCATCTCAAATTATATGCTTGAACATCTTGCTTGATAACCTACAACTACACTTTTAGCGCATGAAAACTGACTAAAACTAATGCAACATTATTCCAATGTAAATATCCCCTTGTCCTGACAATAGAACATTCAGCTAGTTCACTCTACCAAACATTTCCAATGCATTAGAATCGATTTCAACCAAAACACTAACTAGTCTTGCAAAAGTGAGTCTCGTCTCCCTTTCAGTCCCTTTACTCCCGACTCCCTTAAAGGGATTGGAAAGGGATTGTGAAAAAAATTAATGGAAAGGGA
>JAQIWP010001962.1:0-12628 GCA_034695525.1 Euzetes globulus
GAGAATTGTAAAATAGATTTGCAATAAAAACACATAAAATTGTTGGAGAAAAGCGTTTTCCCATCAAAAAATTTGTGAGCATTCCAGCTGTGAAATTGATTGTATTACTCTGAAGATCCTAGTCCTCCAGTACCTGGTGCTCAAGAGTAAAGTTTGCTTACACTTCGCTCAGTCTCTCAATCTTATAGCATCAGTGAATAGCTTTTAAGCACTTATATAAATAATTAACTTTACTTTTTCTTACTCTGGAACTGCCGGCGCACTCGACGGCTCTTTTGGTTGTGGACTCTGTGTTTTAGTAGTGTTTTAAATGCTCTTCAAATATAAAGAGAATCCAAAACAAGAAAACAAAATATATTTTTATGAGAAATTCCCTCAAATTCGTGACAACAATTCGTCTTATTTTATGCCCTGTCCTCTGCTCTGAGAAAGCGAACAGAAAGAAAAAGAAGATAAGAATCTCTTCTAATCTTAATTTGCACTCAAATTATAGCAAATCCTCAAAAATGTTGGGCAGAATAACAGTGTGTAACCAAAGCTAAACATAAACGTCTATTAACGCTCTTGTAATACAATTATAAATTTTGTTAAAACCAACTATTTTTTGATAATTATCTTACTTTTTAACTAAAATTAAAATGATTAGCCAGAAGTGTAAAATACCTTGTTAATTATTCTCTACCTTTTAATAATTGCCACTCATTCTGTTTTCACAGTATTTTTACAGTGCAGTCAAAAAGTAGACAAATATTGAAATACTTGAACATATTTATTGATTTGGGAAAAGAAATATAAGTAAAAACATTTAAACACATTTATCTGTGGGAATGAATCACACGCTTAGAGTGTGTGTCGAATATTTGGCGATAGGGACAGGAACTCGTCTATTGACTGAAGAGTACTGAATAAGTGCACTTTTATATTGTTATCTTAACAAGGGAGCAATTTTTTTTCGTCAATGATTGATGAATTTCCCATTTGATTGTGAATTAATATTTCGGAACTATTTTATTTACATGAATTGCAAAATTTTTTCTTTTTGTTCATTAATTTAAAGTTGATTATAGTAGACGGCGTCTTCTCTGGTGGTCGGTCTCATAGAAAGGACTATGGAGCTAATTATCAGAGAACTAAATTGGTTAATAATAAAAATATTGATTGATTCTGCTCCTTGCAACTGCATATTATTCATGAGATCAGACTTAATAAGTGTTTCAGAGCACACCTCTCATAAAAGAGAGAGATTATGCACTTATTTGGTGAAATACTTCGCAAATATCATAAGTTTATTACACAATACTTATCAGTAATAGGCAATGAATTGCAAAATTGCCTAGAACTTAGAGACAATGATTCAAAAATTCATAGAAAATAGTAGTTTATTGAGTTGAAAGAAGCTAGTCATTTTTAGTATATTTTTAAGCTGCAAATAATCTGCATTCAAATACCTCATTCATAACATTACATTCATTCATTACATATTCAAAAAGAGGGTAAACTTTGAAATTGAACTTTTCATTTAAATCACTTTGATGTGAGCTTAATTATTAGTAAGTTTCTTTATTAATTATTTTTTGCTTGCTCATCTTAATTGTTGATATGTCTGATTTTTTAAATTTACTCTTGTAACTATGCGTATGAAAAATTTGACTAAAAATTTGAATCATTGAGAATCTATAGAATATCAAACATTTCGATACAATCGGGGTCAAATTTACAGCAAATGTTAGCTTCGAAGAGAGGATTGCTTCTGATGACTCGTAAATTCCGGGCAATTGTTTGCTAAATAAACCCGTCCTACGCCGGTTCCTCGTCTGGCCATCACTGATTGTCAGCAATGATAATAAGGCTCAGGAATTGCATTCAAAGCTCTGTCGACATTTCAATGGATTATATAATAGGCTATCAATGAATAGACTTTGGAATTGAATGTATAGTTTTGTGTTTACCGAAGCAACATTTTCTATCCAGATAATAGTTGATAATAGGCTCGTGTGTGCCCATGAATACCACTTCTCAATCATAATCAGTGGAGTGTTGATATCAATAGGTTGTACTCTTTTTTATATGTTTTTTTTGCTTCATATCCTTTGATAATAACAATAAGCCATCGAAACCCAGAATCTATTCATTCATTTCAGTTCCGATGACATCTAATGATTCATTCGATGCTTAGATGTGTTGAAAGGATTGGCATAAAATAAATTCCCGGACTTCTGTTTTTTTATGAATCCGATTTGTATATTATCGACAACAAAGGAATCATAATGGGATTCTGAGTTATCAAGCAATGCTCAGAACAATCAAGCTCTTTATTCGATGTTTGCAATCAGTTCACATTGAAAAAATCATAGGATTTGGTTATCGACCGAATGCCAGACTCAGACGTTCTTCGGATAATATTATCAAAATTCTGTAAAATTTTGTCAAATGTTATGAATTAAAGTTCAGCGACTGAAGTCCAGTAGATATTTTTAGGCTTATCCAGCAGTTTCTGGTTATTTTTAGACTGATACTAAATTCGATCTCAAATTTATCAAGGATATGGTCCATAGGTTGAAATATATCCTCAATAAAATGTTTCGAAATTATATTTTTTCAATAAAAAATGTTAACGATTTCTTGATTTTACTGTATTTTTAGGCACAAAAGTCACATACATTTCGTGCCAGACTTTAGATAACTAAGTACACCCTCCCGACATTGAATCCTGATAAGCATTATCAGGATTATTGGCGTATGACTTGTCACTCAACTATTCCGGTGATTAAATCCAAACAAATCCCACTTTTAATGAAAACCTTTCAACAGAATTGAAATCTTTTGAAATGAAACAAATGTTTTATTCAATTGAAAAATATTCTCATCTTTTTATTTACGGCATAAAAATATTGAGATAACAAATAATCATAAGAATATATTTATACAAAAATGCATTTTATGGCCAATTATTTCAAATTTTAATAATCGAAAGACAATTGTATTTGAAAACTAAAAAACAGAGTATTTTTTCTGAAATATTAAAAAAACATAAAAATCTTTATATTAATTATACAAATAATGAACAGAGCCATGGATTTTATACAAATATTTGTTTCCAAAAAGCACCCGTCTTGAAAGGCACACTATATAATTCTGTACAGATTGCTGAGAGCACTATTCTCCTTTACTACCAGGGCCTCCAAACACCATCTTCACCAGGGATAAATTGATGGTGAAAATGTTCAGGATATCTATTGCCAGACGAAAGATTTAAAGGCATTTCTTCATCGGCACTGCCTATCGACGACATATCCATATCGAACATTGGGTTCGGGGCACTGCCCGATGCTGATGAGATTGTGGACGGGGCGGGTGATGGGGGACAACACTGGTTGGTGTGTCTGATTACACCATAGTTAATGTTGTCCTGTGTTTCAAGGGTTTGAATACAGTTTTTGAGATGAGTGCTGAGTGATGTAATAACGATTGGATCAATGGGTGGACTCTGGCAGACGAACTCTTCCACTCTTTTGGCACATTCGGCAAAGCCGGCCACAAAGTCATTGAACAGTTGGGTCTGATTAGCACCGGTGTTCTCTTTACGTTCAGAGAATTGGTTGAATTGATTTAATTCCTTAACATATCTCACAGTATATTCCAAAATGTCAGCCTTTTCTAACTTGGACTTTGAGTTCTGTTGAGAAAATTTAAAAAATTATTATCAAGTTCAAAATCAAGTGAAAAGAAGTGAAAGTATTTCAAAATTATTTTTAATAATTTTATTAAGAGATTTTCAAAGACATGTTTGAAGATTTTGGTGAAATTTACCTGGATATTCAACTTTTTCGAATCAACAACCATCTTTTTCAGTTCTTCCAGGCTGTTATTAATTCTGGCCCGTCTCCTTTTTTCCATCTGTGGCTTTGACATCCGTTTAATACCATTTTTATTCAAATTCTTGTCGTTTTCGTTTGGACTGAACGGCATTTCATAAGTTTTCGTCATTTCTTTCGATGAATAAAATATTTCAAAAAACTTTTCGATGAAATTAAATACAAAATTCAATTAATTTTCAGTTCAATAACTTTGAAAAATTTCTTCACAATAAAACTGATATAACGCTAAACACTGTTATAAACTGTATATTAGTCTAAATATATAGAGAGAGTCAGTCAGTTCAGTGCTCAGCTCTTATGATGTGCTTCGGATCACAGCCTAACGCAAACTGAACTCAGGAACTGATAGTCAAACAGTTTTATCGACTGAACTGGAAGTTTGTTTCTCACACTCTCCTGACTAAACACACGAAGAATTTTTTTCACTCAGTCAGTGAGTTGTGTGCAGTTCCAGTGCCGACTTATTCTGGCCCTTAGACCCTAACTTCTTTTCAAAGCGTGCGCTCCAATAGTCTGAGTATATTCTGTAGAGAACTCCGCCCTTCGGTTAACTGACTGACTCTCAACCTTTCGATTCTTCAACTGAGGATTGAGTCGAAGTTTTCTTTTCAGTTCTGTTCAGAAGTCTTAACCAAAGAAGTCGTTCCTTCTCTTCAAACATTACTTCTCTTTTGCAAATTTCTTCACAGAACTGTTCACCGCTTATTATGGTTAGGGCTGTGCTGCCCAGCGCACGTGCAATACATAATACCTTTGCTGCATTCAACTGCAGGTAGTTTTACATAAGAAATATAGAGAGAGCACCGGTAGGGATGACTGATCTCTAAAATATATAGTTTTTTTTCCTGTTGAGAATTCTTATTGAATGGCAATCAATAGAGTCCTTGGAATAAAGATAATTATGGTTTAGTTTTTACTCACTTTCAAGTCTCAAGTAATAAACGATTGAAAGGCATATAATTTTCACATTTAGTTTCTTCGATGAGTTTCCGAAACCAATTATCAAAACTGTGAGAAATTCGGAGAAATATTCAACAAGCTATTAGAAACTATAACTTTTCTTGCTTAAATAATTGCGTCAGATTTACTTGATAAATTTTTAATCTAGTGTTCTGTTTCCAAATTTACATTTACAACTCCTTATATAAGCTTGAAAGTCAAAAGCTAATATATCAAACACCATGGTTTCTTTTTAATATTCATTGTCTTGTTTTTCAGCTGGCTACATTATTAAATAAGGGACTGCGAATTTTATAACTCAAACAAACTGTAATGTTTTATCAATTATTCATTTGAATTGTATATAAGTTTCTATTTTACGAATAAAGGAGAAGTAAGTTACAGAATATTTTAAAATTTAAATTTATGCAAGGTTTTAAAATTAATTGAACATTTCTATCATTTTTTTATCTTTATTGAACAAATTGAACTTTGCATTAGGGCTAAAAAATAACTTCATTATTTTATCACAAAATTGAATTCAATTAAATTCTGTGTCAAACGACAATCAGTTGAACAAAAATTTGAACTTCAATTCAAAGTAATTGTAAAATATATTTCATTGAAAAATTCAGTTCTGAGTTGAAGGACAGGTCAAACTTAAAGAAAGAAATTTAGAGTAAGACCTAGTTTTGCATAATAATCAGTCGATAATTCACACGTGAATCTTGAAATTCATAATCAGGACCGGAATTATCGTCACTCCTGTCAGAAGAAGAGAGAGTCTAACGTAAGGAAAGAAATTCATTCAGATATCACTCAAATTTCACCACAAATAAACTCTCAATTCATGTTAATATCTGTCCTGTGGTCTCGACAGTAGTGAACACGCTTTTAGAAAGACACAGGTATGTCTTCTCAGTGCAGTTTTCACTGGAAGATCACCCGCTGTCCAACAGGACTCATCTCATTATCATTTACTCAGATTGCAATCCAAAACCACAGCTGAAGACCCGATTCAATGAATTGATAGGAAATAGTCTTCAAATGAAATAAGAGATTCTGAATGTGAGACACATTTGCATCGATTGGATGTCAATTGAATTGTCGTCCATTCGGTCGAGTATTTTGAACTTCATTTAAATCATAAGAAATGTCTATTTTTATGCCAAATATTCAATTTTTAGGTGAAGGACATTACTTTTTATTATAGAAATTGTGTAATTTGAGGCAAATCTTTATATATTTCTCTTTTTCGATATCAGGTCTTAATCCACAAATAAGGGACGAATTTTTAGTGAATTTAATGTCTAAAAAGAGACCTTGAATATTGAATTTAAAAAATCAACTAAAGTTTAATTTCAGATAAGCCTGCGTCTCCATCAATTTTGCAGCTCTTTGTAGACTTATACCTGTGCTTAGAATAAACTGAAATAGCGTTGGAATGTTGTGCAACCCAGCATTGAGTAGCACCCGATAAATATAAGTGATCGCATGTCTATTTATAAAAAAGCACAGCAACAGCAATGCACGTGTACGGAGGTTTGTTGCCTGTGCCCTGACTTGTGTCTGTGACTATTCATATGAGTGAACACACTTTCATAACGGACTTCTGAGGAATGCGAACGAGTCTGTCGTCAAATGATAATACGTTCTTATTTTTCTTCAAATCTATTACAGCAGACAATAAAAGTACCATTTATACCACACCTGTCCCATAGCACGGAATTTTTTAGACTTCCCATTGTTATTCAGTAAATATCGACTTCCAGACCCGAAACTATTTGGTAACCGTTTTTGCGAATCCAGTGTCGACTCAAACTAACTTAAGATAAGCTCAATATCTCTTTAAGGCTTAACAATCTGTGCCGAATGCACAGCCAATCTGATTACATCAATGTTTCTACCGACGGCTCGCACCACCAAAACATTATTAAAATAAAATTTAGTGAAATACAGTTAAAACCATTTATATGCCAGAAAAATGCTTAAAATCAAAACCATTAGACAATCGAGCTTTGAGTGTGAAATCAGAATTCGACAGATTATCGGGACATCCAAACCCAGAAATGCTTAAACTAATCCTAGAAGTGCCCAATAACCTGAGCTAAAAGAAAAGTGCATCACCCGTTCCTGATCCATCCCTCCGCCGCCGGCACTGTCCTAACTGATCCATTGGTGCTCTGTCATAACTGATCCAGCTCTAACCATTCGCCGATAGCCCGCCGTTTGTGGTACTTCAGACCCAGTCTTCAATCTCAGCCTGATCAAATTGCATTACCCCCTGATATAATGTGTTGTGCTTTGGAGTGTAAAGGATGTTCCAACTGTGACTAAGCCCTTCAGCTGGAGTCCAATGTGGAGGCGCCCCTCGGTATATATGCTTCGGTTTACCAATGAATATAGGGGTATATTTTCAGTTTATGGGGAGCCCCCTATTAGCCATATCTGATCTTCTTATCGGCATACAAGTTATCATTGGCTTCAATAGCAGATGATTTCTACATTTAATGTATTCCTTTGCGATCAACCCTTTGGTCTAAAAAGAGGCCCAAAAATGATTGGAAATTAATATTATTTGAGAAGAAAACAGAAATTCTCTTATAATTAGAATTCGATGCAATCTTTTTGGGCCTCAAAATTGAAAAATTTATTTCCCTCTCGAAATCGACTCTTGAATTATTCAATTATATCAAACACTGTCTTAAGAGGAACTTCAATCTGAACCATCAAATTAATTGATTTCTTCTGAGATCTGTTTTTTTCTAATGGTTTTTATTGAGTGATAGCCAAAGGGTATATTTTATGAAACATAGTATCAGGTGAAAAGACGTTTTGGGTTTTTCTTAGATAACTTTATTTGAGCTTACATGAAAATGAATTCAGATTCAGATATTCAAACCTATTCTTGGTGCACTTCCTCTTTCTAACCATAATCCTGCATTACTGAAAGTTATAAAAATATATTAAAAGTATATTTTTAGGTCTTAGCAGGGGTATGCAAGATCCCTGACCCTAAGAAGGGAATATAGCGGATGGATAATCATTCATTTTCAGACCAAAACTAGGGGGGGGTATAAATTATCAAATCTCGAACCTAGGTGATTTCAGAAAATCCTGAAGGCTTTGAAAGTCTTTGTCTGTAACTCCTCTCAAAAGTCGAGTCCACAGACATTTTCCAAACAATTTTCAAATAATTATTTGTCATAATTTACAGAATAAGAAAAATGTCAACGATTTAGAGCCGCGAAGAATGCTTGTCCTCATATTTATGTCTACATTAAGTTGATTTAGCCATTGCCTTATATGCAGTTCTCATTGCTGAATCGAAGCCACTTAGCTTCAGACAATTGACTTCAAGTGATTCAATGAGAAGGCAAACCCAGGTCACTTCACTCAAACCAAGCCGCTTCCATATAGCTATGAGAACGACATATTAATCAGTTGAAAACTTGTAAACTGTATTGTTTATGTTATCATAATCCTTTTATGAATAATCAAGAATTTATCAAGAAGATTGTCAGGTATCAAGAACATTTACTGATATTGTTTTTAAACAAATATTACAGCAAATCATTGAAATACTTGATTGGGTAAATATATATAAGGCTTGTTTTCACGTAAATTATAACAGATTTCAAAAATTGAAAAAGAGCAATTGAACAATGAATTTGGTTATCATGCTAAGAAAACTGCAGGCAGTGCACAGCTGTGGTCACATATTATGCAGGAAAGAATAGAAGACATTATTTCAATTTTAAACACAAACTCTAATATTTTTTACTCCAGCTTTATATCCATAACTACTCTTTCAAAAAAGTACTCAAAAGCAACGGTCAAAGATCTCTGGCCTCATGAGAGCACAGAATGTTAGAAGTGAAACTGAATAACAGTCCATTGGCACAGACAGAATGAGTTGAGCTCTGAATTTACGGTTCACTTAATTTAAATGACAGTTTTCTGGGCTCTAAAGTTATTGGTCTTTATAAATGAGGTGGGAGCCGACACTGTGCACTGTATTTTCTTTTTGAAAAATGAAAAAATTTATTTCATACAAAATTTTGGGACTTTTTTTTCTATCCTTTATTCTGAGCAAAGAATTGATTGTTTATTGTATTGAATAATTGTTTGGAATATTGTGGTCAGAATAAAAGATTGGAAGGGCTATAAAGTTTGTGTGGGTTTTACACCAAGGATTGTGTGTTAAAAGCCACATAACCCGAAAAATGTAATTCTACACCAAAAGAATGTCCTTTCTTTATGTTTGACTGTCCTTTCACTCCAGAATTCTTTTTCCAATCTCTTTATTATAGGCTTTTAGCTCTTTTAGAGAATACCAAAGCATTTTAGACCACTCTTTAATTTAGACTGAAAACGCCGAATCTTCAAATTCATAATTTAATCCAGGCTAAAATTTATGATTCAATAGTGACAATAATCGTGAGATACTGTTAAATGCTGTTTTAGATGTATAAAGGTTATATTAATTTTTGTAAATAAAAGCTGAGCATGCTTCATATCTAAACCTTTGGCTCAAACCTCCGGATTAGTTAAATTGAATTTGGATCAAATAGATTAAACTGACCAGTACAATAGTTAACCAATATATTGTTTGGATTATTTACCATAATCATTCATTTTACTATTAACTGGATTAACATTGAATTCCGAAATTCAATCAATTTATTCATTGAACTGCAAAACAACTGTTGTGACCAAAAAGAGTGGACAGAATTGGGTTCTCACATATCTCAGGACCAGAGGTTGTGTTTACCGGTTCTCTCTAAAAGACGTATTCATTGGCTTCGAGAGAAAAGAGTGAAAAGAAATAAGTTTTTGCTCGAAAACTCCCAGTTTTTTAAATAGTTTCAAACAGAATGAGTAAAACAAATTTATTGAGCCATAAATAAATTGATGAATGAGCATGATAACCGATCAACTTCTAAGGTGTAGGGTCAGTGCCAGTGCGGTTTTTGGCTTTTAGTTACGGTTCAACAGTTAAAGTCTGACTGACCGCCAGATCTAAGGATCCAATTTCCAGCAAAAACTGTATGGAAAGTAGTTTCTCTCTATTTATCTTGCTTTTTACAAGGAACGCAGACAATCAGCAGGAATCACCAAGGATCAAAGTAATAATATTAAGAGTATGGGAATGTATTAAAATAGATTCTTTTGAAAATTTATATTATCTATATTATAGTCAAGTAATTTTCAAAAAAATAATATGTACTCGTTTAGGTAAACATTTAAACTTAATCGAGATATTTTTTATATATATTCCAAAATCCTTGGTCATGTAGGAAGAAATTCAAACTTTTCCTTTTTTCTGTTCTCTCAAAGCTTTCCATTCTTGGACCCTTTCTCTTTCATAAGTTTTCCCTCAATTTTCTTATTCCTAACCACATTCAGAAGTAAAGAACTGCACACTTCTCAGTGTGTGCTCACTCGCGCGATATACACCCGGAAGGTTTAAATGAATTTATTCAGTCCTACGCTCTGTTATAAGAAAATCCATTTATTAGATATGAGGCAAAACAACAAATTCTTTGTTTCAGTTTAAATAAATGTTTTCATTTTCGACAAATGTTATATATTTTTAGATTAAACCTAGCATTATTTTGAAAACGGTTAGTTAAATAGTCCTAGCTGATACTATAGTTCATGCATTTCCAGAATGCTTAGGAAAAGGGGTTTGAAATGAAATCTGAAATTCATTATCATTAGTTACTTCAATAAGTTTGAAAATTCTTATTCATAGTGCCTTTGTCATTTTCAACTAAAAACATTTACTTGAAACAATTTAAAAAAAGGCAACTTAAAAATCTTTTGTTAATATAGTTAATTATGAATGATAAATTTAGCAAATTTTCAAATTATTGACAAATATGCATAAAGTGTTTGCAACAAATTATTTGAGCAAATTTGAGTACTTTAACCAATTAAATGAAGTCACGTTTGAAATGAATTTTTTTTTGAATGAAAAGTACGACTTTATTGTTAAAAACAGAGGAGATTTTCTTCGATGAAAAGTACTCTGAAACGATAATAACTACTATTAGTTGAAAGCGAAACTCAATTCAAATGACATTATTTAAGACCCAAATACTATATATATTTGTTTATTATATTACAAGATTTTAATTGGTCTTCTTTTGTAATCAAACTAACAATAGTTTTGAAGAAAATACTTAAGAAGACAGTGATTGTGAATATAAGAAAGGAAAGGGTTTAACTGTCTATAAAAGAAGGTTTAACATTTTAACTAATTTATTTTTGCATATCTTTAGGACATCTGTAGCTTAGAGTAAATTCTGTGCAATTCAGTGAAAGTAAAGAATATCTGAGCAGGAAAACATTTCTCAATTGTGCGCCCCTTTTGTCAGAAGTGAATAGCTTTTTGTCTCATAAAAAATTGTTTGCATTTTGGGGGTTAAAGGAGTGATTTGTTATGTCATTCAAATGTGTAAGTGTGTAATACCTTATAGTATTTATTGTTTTTTGTTGGATAGGGTTCCCACAAAATAGTAATTTAATTATTTCTGACCCTCCCCTCTCTCTTATCCACCATTACCGTCCATATCTGGGTTGAATGAGTAAAATCATTTGCCGGAACAATCTTTTTTGGTTTATAAATGTTTCCAGTTAAGTTTCTTAAAAGTTTTATGGTTAAGTTTGCCAAATATTTACTTATCATTTTTACATCATTAATGTCAAACGACTGAATTTCTTAGCAGTATCTCTGCCCTTCCCTCTGTCTATAGTCCATAAATTGTGCATTGAGTAGTTCATTCTTCCCTTTCATTCAATACAATCCTTTAAAAATGGCTTTTGGTTTCACTCATGCAATGATTGAAATGAAGAGCTTTGAAAAACAGCCGAATCATTGAAGCGATCAGTTGGAGCGGCAAAAGCCCTCGGCAGTGGACAGTTCAGTGAATAAGTGTCGGCACAACTATTTACCAAACACTATCTAGTGTCCAGCACCTGCTTCTCAGTTCACTTTTCAATCCTATTTCTACTATTTCTTTATTGTACTCACAATTAATTTAACAAATATTAGTCAATAAATAAAGTTAAATTTGATAGTTACATTTATATTTTGACGGTCATCTTCTTTTAATTGTGATTAGGCGTAAAACTTAAAATTAACTTTATGTAATAACTAATAATAGAGTCCTTGGATTACGAAATACAGGTAATGATGGGTTAGTTTTGATTCACTTTCAAATAATAAATGATTACAAGACATATCATTTTTACATTTAGTTTTTTTATGAGTTTCCGAAATCAATTATGAAATGTGTGGGAAATTTTTATTTTTATTTAACAAGTGTCGGACGACAATCTTCCGTAGAACCGCTCCAGGACATTTCACTAAACTTTTTGTAAAATTAGAAAATAATTTCTATCGAGAAATTTCAACAAATTGCAAGAGAAAACAAAAATTATTCCATTAATTCATTATTCTTATATAAATTTCAATCAATTGAAAAAATTTGAACTTCAATTCAAAGTAATCGTGAAATATTTATTTACTTCATTGAGAAAATTCAGGTCAACTTAGGGAAAGGACAAATATAAGACCTAGTTTTGAATTATAATCAGTCAATAATTCACACGTGAATCTTGAAATTCATAATCAGGACCGGAATTATCGTCACTCCTGTCAGAAGAAGAGAGAGTCGAACGTAAGGAAAGAAATTCATTCAGATATCACTCAAATTTCACCACAAAAAACTCTCAATTCATGTTAATATCTGTCCTGTGGTCTCGACAGTAGTGAACACGCTTTTAGAAAGACACAGGTATGT
>JAQIWP010001963.1:0-12622 GCA_034695525.1 Euzetes globulus
CTCTTTCTCTCTCTCTCTCTCTCTCTCTCTCTCTCTCTCTCTCTCGAGTTGTCAAAATTGCATTTGAAGTAATGGTATAATTTAAAAGTGTCTCGTCTTGTGTTTGAGTTCATATATATTCAGAAATTATTACAATATGTACGCAATTTTTATTACATTTACACCGGAAAACAGTTTTCGGGGAATTAGTTCGGGCACAGAATCAGATGCGATAAATAGTGACTTTGATTTCACTCATTCATTGATAATAACGTTAAAACGATAATTACAGCTCTACTCCGGCCGTATAATCACTACCATTGCGTGCATTACATTATAATAGACTTCACTATAAGTCAATTATAATACGATAACCAAATCAAAAGTGATTTTCTTTACGAAGAAATAAAGTTTTCTTTTCTTTCCATAAGTTTTTCAACAATTTTTAACTTAATTTCTTACTTGACTTACGTATTCATGAAAACAAAAAATTAGGGCCTCTTTTCTCTTATTATTGTTTTTAATGTATTTCGTCGTATAATATAATATAAGATACAATTAATTTGTTCGGCCGACCGCTAAACTGTATTACTTTGAGACGACTGCCCCATCAGATTATTTTCGTCAGTACGCTCTTTGTCCTTTAATTCAGATAAAAGCAATTTATTTTATATTTCAGTGCGTTATTAAAACGACAGACATAATGGTGATGTGCCGGCAATTAATAGCTAGGATCTATTATAAACCACTGGCAGACGTCCATAGTTTCATTATTTTTTGCATTGCACCAATTATTGAAGTGATATCTCACCAATTATCACATCGCCAAAAGGTCTAAGATTATCAGTTGAAAGGAAATAAATAAATGTATTTCTTCTTTTTTTACAAATTAAAGGAAATACAATTATAATACCCAAAGGCTGTAATGGTTTAAACGAATTTGACTTAATTTTCTAATTAAGTTTTATTTTATTTGCATAAAAGTGTTGACTATTTTATTAGAAAAGTATTTCTTCAAAGTTTAGTTTTGATTCTGTCAATCGATAAGAGAATAAATGACTGCAAATGTTATGCAAATCAGTGACTTTTAGTCGATAAAAGTTATTTGATAATAAAAATAGTTTGGAGGTCTGTTCACAGTCTACTCCAACCTCTGTCTGAATGCCATTCCAATTGAACCGGTATTTCGTTGAATAATGAATTTTTCTGATCGTTATGTTTAACGCAATGACAATACTGTTGAGGAATATTTGCAAACCAATTAAGTCCACAAACAAAAAATGGTAATAACTTTTATTTGACAATTAAAATAAAATGCCATCTCCTCCTCAAATAATGGTCTGACTGTGCGTTGGAGAGGCGCTCCTCTAAAATTAGTTTTTCCCTAATACTCTGCTTGCAATACAATTAAGTCAAACACAAATTGAATTTCTTTAAAATGCAAAAACCTATGAGAATTGCCAATAAATGTGACATTAGTTTTGTAATTGAATATAAATCAAATCAATTTAATGTTTAGTGTCTGTCGACGAAAACAAACATTATTTTCTGACCAATAATTTTCAGCTCAGAATTATAATTAGCGTTAAAATCTGGCGAAACATTTATTGATGAAATAGCGATTCAAAAGTCAATTTTCACATTAAGTTAAGCCAAACATAATATTTGTGTTATTTGTGTGAAGCAAATAAATAAAACCGCATCTGATTTAAACTTTGAATTATTTATTTGTTGATTTTCACGGCTATAATTTTGGCCAATTCTCAACAATTGATGGCTCAGCTCTCCAACGAAGGGGTGTCGACCCAAAACAGTCTGCTCTAACTATTAGACCCATTCTTCAAACTTTTTCTTCTCAACCACTGATGCCCAGAGAGTGGGTATTACTTAAGTAGTGTTTCAACTTTATTGCTTTGAAAACACCCAAGATCACCAGAGTTTAAATATTAATAGGAGTCTTTTATTAGGAAAGCTTTGTTTAGAAAAAGACCAGTGCACAAAGGCTCACATTTTGAACACCGACTGCTAAACTCCTTCTATAACTAAAATTAATTATGATTTTAAAATATCTGTTGAACTAGTCCAAATTCAACTTTACTCATGTTTGTTTGCTAAATCGAAGTATTAAATTGACAATGAAGGCCTTGGTGGTTGTGGAGTAGTCCAAGTGTTGGTGAGTCGGCCTAGTGGTTGGCCAGGTACCAAATCGTGTAGCAATTATACCGCCATTTAATTAACAGAAAAGCGATAAATTGTGTGATAAAATTTGGATAAAACGATGCAATATTTTGTTGGCCCCACATATTCGGTGCTGTATCTGTGCTGCGCTTAGAGGCAGAGGAGCGCACGATTCGACTGTCAAAATAGGAAAGCCTTCATGTATTAAGTGTTATCACGGATTCATATGAGATATGGCTTTCTCTTCATATAATATACTGAAAGCTAATATTCCATACAATAAATTATAAGCCATTCTATTGCTTAAGAATTTTCTTCTTTTCTTCTGTGTGTTTAGGTTTTTATGTAATATAATGTTGATGTGAATTCATTACTTGTTTATATTCATGATGTGCTCACAACCTGTGCTGCGCTCACACTTCTCTCCACCCGACAGTTTAGTTGCCCAATGAATACCATATTAAACGATTAATAGCGGAATTACAACAAATATGCCAACACTAACAAAGGCCAGACCAACATTACACGACCCGAACCCATGAATAATTATTCCGATAAGAAATACTTAAGACTTTGTGCGAACAAATTAATAATAATATTAGAAAAATTTCGGCCACTTATCAGTTAAAAGGATCGAGTTTATAACAGTCATTAAGAGGCACAGCACCGAAAATCCTTGGATTCGATAAACGAGTTGAGAGAAGAAAGTTTTCGATTCCATGTTTACATAAAACTTCAATTAAGTTTCGAATAGTTTTCTCATCCGAACAGATCTAAAAATTTTCATTTATTAGCCATATATATGCATTGGACGTTTTGCAAGATAAAACAAAATTGGATATTTATTATTGAATGGCAAATGAACAAGATCAATTAACATATTTTGTAATTGATTTTCAACGCTCTCTTTACTACAAATCCTTTACTGAATGCAAATTGTATTTTATTCATTGAATGTTTTGAATCAATACATTTATGTGTGCACCATCCTGGTCATCGTTCATTAAGTTGGATTCTTTATTAATGAAATAAAATGCGAAAATCTGTCGACAATTTTTAAATTATTTGAAGAATATTTTTTGGCAGAAATATAATGAGTTTTGATTTATTCGAAATATTTTATATTGAATTCCATTTTGTGTTTTGAAATGTTTCAAATCAATCAAAAATTTATTGCATTCAAGAACTTATTAAATGTTTTTGATGTTTAATACAAATTCGAGTTTTCCAAAAGAAGTGTCGTTATATCGCATTTACAATCAAATTAAATGGAAATATTTTTATTGTCCACATTTCCTTCGGAAAACCACTTAATTGGCAATTAAAAGACCAAACTTACTCTTAGCTGAACCAATGAATAAGAGTATGAAATCAAAGTTTGGCATCAAATCCGACTCATACACTCATACTGTATAAACACATTTATAGAATCAAATTAATTGTTTGTATACTAGAAATGTAAGAATGAATTGATTTTAAATTCACATATAGTCTGTCGTATAGTATATTTATGAGTCCTAATCGGAAATATTTGCACAAATTTTCAATTTATTAATTATCGTAAGACATCTCTGAACTCCTCAGAAATTTAAAATTCTGACTCCAGTAAAGACTTTTCGTTTCGCACTAGAGATGACCAAGCAAGTTTCTGTTAACTTGTCGATCAACTTATAAATTCAAAGTCTCAACCATCAAATCAAAAATAGAAACTAGAGGAGAGAGAAAGAGGAACATTAATAAAGCAGAGGAAACCTTGCACATCTCTTAAATTAAATAACTAACAATATTCGTAATGCTCTGAGAGTTAAGTGAATTAAAAGTGTCTCTCAATTCACTTAAGAATTAATAAAAAAAAACATTAAATGAAATCATATTCAGAATAATCTCTTTAATGAATCATAATTTCGATAATGAAATTTCCCTCAAAAATGAGACAAAATTCAGTTCCAAATTTTATTTCTCTCCAATTCATTGACAAATGTTTATCATTTTTGAAGTCATCCCAAGAAAATAAATTCGAATTTAAAAGGAGAGGAAGAAATTCCACTTAAAAACTAATTAGATTTTGATTTATTGTAATTGCATTAAAACTTTTCTCATGAATATTATTTCAATTAATTGACACGAATTTAAATGCATTACATTTTGTTAAATGTGAAAAAAATTGAAACTCATTTTCTAATTAAAAAAAATAAATCGTTTTGTTATTTCTATTAATTAATCAGATTATTAGACAATTTTCTGAATAATTGTTCGTATTTTCTGATTTTAAATTTATAATAAAAGATTTGAATGAGAGCCAAGTATCGCCGTTTCATTGTATGATAGGTGTGCTCTTAGGATAAATCTTCTGAGTATTTTTCATTTTCCAGTAATAAAAAGGAATTCTTTTCATTTTAATAGTAATTTTGATGAAAAATTAGTTTTTCTATTGTGAAGTGTTTTAATGAATGAGCCATAGAATCAGTTTAGAGATTAATTATAAGCACAACAAAACTTCTTTTTTCTCAGACTATTAAACTTCTCCGTAAACTTAATTAAAAATTTTAATTTTAATCAATTAATTATTATAACACGATTTTAATGGTTAAGGAAAAAGCAAAAACAAAATCCATAGAAATTTACTTTTTATTTAATGAAATATTTTTGAAAATTCGAAGGTTTTGTGAAATATATAAAAAAATATTATCTCTGATATTAAGAGATTCTGATTCTTGTAAAGTGTCTGAAATTTAAAATGTTTCAGTAATTTAAAATTTGAAACACTGAACACGAAAAAAATGGTAATGATTTGAATTTCAGTTCATTCGTCGACTTGAATATGAATTTATAGAAATTTCAAATAAATGAAAACATTATGTTTCGCAGAAAATAACTAAAAAAGCCAATAAATTAATGACAAGTCTTTGACACCAATTAAATGGTGGGATTTGATCACAATTTGATCAAAAAAATAAGAATTTGTTGAATGAGTTGAGGCGTCTCTGTTTAAGAAGCAAATTATGATATTATATGAGTCACGTCCACAGAATTCAATTATTTTTTGAAAGAAATACGAGAATCGCTTTTATAGTCGGAGTTAAAGAAGTTAATTCAGACTCAAAGACAGCAATACCTGAAAATGATTAGCTCCGGGCAATCAATAGAGTCTGGAGTCGAAATGAGATATATGTTCATATCCTGAATCTAAATGTAATAATGAATTATTAGTCAAAAGTAAAACGACGACTATTTGATTGGAACGCAGCGGGAAATGCGAGTCGCGCCGGGAGTCCAATAATGTTTAAAAATCCAATCGCAATAGATATACACCAGCCGTCTCTCCACTCTATATACAATCACAACGACTCTCACAAATAAGACTTTTTCTGATTATTGCCTTTTCACGGCATCTCAAACCCGTATATTTCTTAATGGTAGTGATTGGAACCTCAATGCCCTCTTGTCTCTTACCCGGGCTATAACTGACCGAATAAGTCGACTAATTAAGCAATTAATCATAAAGAGACCGTCAGATGTGGAACACAATCCCAGCCATAACTGAGTAGTAAGTCATTGAATGATAACAATTATAATACAATAATTCAATTGCTTTATTGTTAACATGTTTTGGAGATCAGAGGGGAACCAATCAGTTAATGGCAGACATTCTTTGCTCTCCGTTTGGCTTAACGTTTATTATCGATTTCGGTCATAAATAATGGCAAAACAGACCACAAATCTAATCATTAATTTATTACTTAATCACATCCGAACAATAAGAACAATAAAAGTCTCCTCATTTGATGGATGAGCTAGTTTAGCACTGGATTATTGTTAATATAAATAGATGTCATCGAGTTGTCAGCAATTCTTCATCGGATCAACAATTGATTCAAAGAATTTGTTTCAAATAAAACTTTTCAATACGTTCTGACTTTTGAGTGAATGATTAGAAAACAATAAGATTTTAGAAATATTTGTTTGAAATGATATAAAATTTAATGAATTTTGCTTTGAGTAACACAAAAGTAAATCACATAAAATAAATTGAATTTGAATTTAGAGTGACTGTCAAATGGGTATAAGTGTAGGGAAAAAGTGCTTTCGAGCGGTCAGTAATAAAACAATTGTAAAGAATATGAGAAATGAGCGCTTAAATAGATTTGCATTTCATTACTATTTCATTGTTTGCTTAACAGAATTCTATTTAAATAAATTTTCACTCAATTTTACAATAGAAGTGAATTTAAATTTAAATAAGTATTAGTGAAGTTATACAATATTTTCCTTTAATTTGCGATTTAAATCAATTCAGACATCCTTTTGGCTGAAAATTCCCACAATATTTCAGAGAAATAATGTTCAGAATATCGGCGTTCCGTTAAAAAGTAAATAAGTCGTTATGAAAGTACTTTCCTGTTATAAACCCAATGGATATCCATATCAGTAGTGAATACAGTATTTGGGAAAATCTAAACATTTGGTTACTAATAGTCGATATTAGAGTAAAAAGCAATTCATCAGAAAACAGAACCACCAGAACTACACCACAAACAATCCATTTTCACCTTCATTTGCATTGATATTCTTGTCAGGCAATGGAGTCGACTGTCGGCCACCGGATGTATTCTATCATTCATTTGTTAGCGTCAGTGAAAATCCAATAAAAACATGACTCAAATTTGATTATATGAGAACTCGTTTTTATGGCGTTTCACCTGTTGTTCAAATAAATTAGATTTAAAACTCAAGTCAAACACAAAATTCAATTTACAACTTCTCTGAATAATAACAGTAGAGAAGAGATCACTATTTAATTGAATCGAAGAGATGTTGAAATAATTAAGTGGTAATTATTTCGGGAGTCTTATCATTGTTTTAAATTACATTCTGTCCTCTCGAGGAGGGGGAGAGAGAGAGAGAAACGAATTGAAATTTAATGAATATAATTGAAAAATAAAGTGAATTAATGTGTTTCGCAGTTCAGTGGAGTCAAGAGAAGAAAGAAAGAGGAAAAAAGCGAAATTAATTTCACGCAAACTTGAGACCAGTTTTGTGATGAATTCGCTCTATAGTGGAGTCCATTCACATATTTTTTAGAAAATTCAGAGAATATATAGATCTGTCTTTTAAGTTAATTACACTCTGAAAAAACATGAATGAAATCAACAGACAAATGGACACATAAATTGATAGTCTTTACAATTCGAGTGAGTCATCGAAAAGGTAGTAATTTTGGTGACACCACAGAAGAAGTGCAGATCAAACAGAACCAAATGTGCACTTCGGTAGCAAAGTATGTCGAGCCCTCACAAAAAGCATTGAATGGTATATATTTTTCTACACTTAGTCCTCATTGAGTGCTGCAACTGATATTTCATATAAAGGTCCGATGCATTAAATCTTAATATACGAGTTCTCAACAAAAAGATAGACCAGAGCACAGCCATCGTTGGGGGTCTCAATTCGGTCCCAAATTCAGTTTTGGAAGGCTTTAGTTCTCTTTATTCTTTGAGTCCTAACTAAGTCTCAATTTTGTTAAGTGTTGCGCTGAGGGACAGGATATAAGTAATACCAGTTGTCACTCAGAATCGAATAGTCGTACATATAATTTATGGTAAAAACTTTATTTAGTGAAAGGAAGTCAACAAAAAAATGTTATTCAAATTCAAAATAAAACTATAAATATATAGAGAATTGAATCAAAAGAAAAATCGGTGGAAATAAAAGTGAATATTTAAATACATTTGAAAATATATTCATTGCTATAGATATGAAAATCAAGTTATAATTTAGGCATCAAATTGTATAAACTATATCATTCTGTTCTCATTCCTAATGTTTTCAATGTTAATATCAAATTCTGGGGTTCTATTAGTATTGAGAACAGACAAAACTATGAGCACAGGAAAGGAAAGATGGTTTAAGGGTTGGCCAATGATCTGCCCTCACAAACAATAAAAATAATATAAGAAAAGGCTATCAAAAATCATTTTGTGATTAATTACGAGCAGAGAGTTATCACTTCGTACTAAAAGTGTTCCCCAAAAGTACTATTCAAAGAAGAAATTTTTACATAAAGTTCTCGGAAATACCTGGTATAAAGGGGATCGTTATTTGAGTAGATGTCACACCCATCTCATTAATGTTAAGTGAGTTGAGATCTAATTAAAGTCTAGTATACGATAAACTCGGGGCAGCTCCACCTTAGCGCTGAAGAATCATTCATGAAATTACCTGATATTGTCTTTGAATTACTCTCTAATAATGATTGTTTGAGAAAAGCCTCAAATATTTATTATAAAGCTATGGGCAAAGAGTGGAGTGATATGAGAGGGCTATGAAATTCTGGTGGCAAAGAATTTCAGCGTAAAAACTGGTAAAAATGAAATCGAGTTTTATGTTTGACATCGAAATATAAAATTAGAAAAAAATGAAAAGTGGAGAAGAAATTAGTGGTCATAATTGCATTTAGTCCTATTGGGTGGTCTCCTATTTTAAAACAGACAAGAAATCATCAGTTTTTTATTTATTCCCGCTGTGATTTGGCCCACCATATAGCCGGCGCTCGATTACAACTCGCGCCCGAATCCCGTTGTGTTGACAGAGAGTTAACTTCGAATTTATCTCAAAGTAAGGCTCGACTCAAAACAATTTTCTTTTAAAAATTTTATTCATAAATGTATTCAAATTGAATTCAGTTTTTGTGTTGTTTTCAAAGCCATTACTAATTGTCTGAAAAATTACCAAAAATTCAGTTCATTGATCTTAATCTAAACGATAAGATCCAAAATCACTCATTAGATTAAAATCGCAATGAATTCAAAGTAAACCTGAAGAAAAATAAATGAAATATAAAGCGAAACATTTTTCTAATTAATCTAAATTGAGTTTAAGTTATTAAAAAATACTGAATTCTATTAAAATTTATCAATTTTTTCGTTAAACATCTTATTTAGTGATAGACTCAAAGAAAAATTATTGGAAATTTTTCGGTTCAACAAATAATTGACAGCAAATAATAAATAAAATTTTATATAAAGATTTTTTTCTAATGACTTTTCGGTTAAACTTAATTATCTTTTCCGTCGAGCGCTTAGTCTTTAATATGATTTTCTGAGTAAATCATCTTTGAATGAATTGAAGGCAAGGCTTGAAGTAAATGAGAAAACTTGTGAAATAAACTTTTTTTTTCATATTCTTATGATTAATAAAAGAAAATGGTTCTTTATATTTATCACATATTCATTGATAAATAAATAACTTGAAAGCGAAGAAAAATCTTCTACAGAAAAAAGCATTAATAAAAAGCTCAGTTTTAATTTGACTTTAATAACCTGGGTCATTATAATTAATGCATTCTGTTACATAATACTTTTGTAGGGATAAAACGCATCGAATTTATATTAAAGTTAATCAATTTTTTTAATTACTAATCATTAATCAAATAATGTTTATTACATTAATTCTGGTTCTTTTGGGCTCTTTTTGTGTACAGGAATCCATTCAATGATAAACTGCTTTCAATCAACAATTTTTATTTATTGTTTTGAAATTATAATAATTCTTATTTTTCGTTTCTTTGAGCCAGAATTAGGGTTAATCATAATTAGATTGAATGGGGAGGTGCTCATCAGTGTAAACCAAGACTCTGGAGTTTGTAAAGCAATTATTTTGAGCCGAGAATATACTTGGATATGAATCGAAGCTATCGGTTTTGTGAATGTTGTGCCCTTATGGCTAATTGTGTTTGACGCCCAACTCTTGCCAGAGCACAGCCCAACTCAAACTGTATGACATTTGAACTCAAATACTATGATCTGAACATCAATCAACTGGTTTTCAGAATAATTTCATTAACGAAATAACTTCACTACCAAATTATTAAATTGATGAGACAACTGTTTCACTTGTGCCCTCCCTCTCCGATGGGCCACACTTTCATACTATCGATAATCTGTCGAACAGCACATCCGACCGCTCCATTTGAGAACCGATTGAGTTTGAACCCCACGAACACTACTAAAAATCAATTCAAAATTATTAAACTTTGACTCAAATCTATTGGAATTTTCATCCGTTTTTAGTTTTATTTATTTATTTGCTTTTCTTTTCTTTCTATTTCTTTCAGAGAATTAGTTATTGAAAAAAGTATTTCTAATTAAAGTGAAGGAAGTTTGTGTCAAAAGAGTTACATTTTTAATGAGAAAAATACCGATTCCTTTGATTAGACCGTAATTTAATCGACTTTTCAATGGTTTATCCGAAAAGTTATTGGAGTCCCACCGCCTGTGTTTCGCAGCAAATGTCAAAATATCAAAATTTTATTGCATTAAACTGCGAGTGAAGGCAAACGTCTCGACCCTTTCAAATCCGAGAAATCAAATGTGAAAAATTTTCTTGATATTAGTCTTTTTCGTTCAGATTTGTTGGAATTTTAATAACTTGACTGATATTATGAGAAAAAAGTAAAATACATTCGAATTAATGTTTGGGAACGGAGTGTCTGTGCGATGATTGTAACCAACGGCGATCGCAATTATGTTTTGCAAACATTTACTGAAAACATTTTGTTTAATAACTGAAACACTTTATATTAAAGAATATTATGTGTAGAGGACAGGTCTAGAATGCATTTGCCAATCGATTAATCTCAATGAAGTCTGAGCTGTAGCTCCGACTTAATGGTTGTGTAATAAGTTATCTCATTATTGGCTGCGATAATGAGAAAATTAGATTATATGCCATATCTATAACTCTTTTCTCTATTTTTATATTCCGTTCCTATAATTTTGTTTAATTTCATAACTCATTACTCATTCTCTGCTCAACTATTATATGAAATGCAATTTTATTCTCCAATTTATTCAATATTTTTCCTTCCATTGATTCGGATTATTGACTAAAAAAGTTAATGTTGTGTTACCCTTAATAGCAGTCATACCAAACAGACTGCTCTTCCGATACACTCTACTCTCTGACTGTTATATTCAGAAATACTCTGATCCAATCAATAGCTATATATTGTTTATAGTCAATTCTGATATCATTATATTTTAATTGGATCTAGACAATGGAACCCACCTTAACAATGTTTCTTAAATTAATGCACCTTCTCTTTTATTCTGTTCACTAAATATAACCAGAAGTTATGTGTAGCCGAAAATTGGTTTCTTATGATTAGTATTGTATTAATTGTGTTTTGTTTTATATTTTATATGCTTTTTTTTATAAAACACATAATATGTATGGCATTTATGTCCAAAACTATTACTTTATAATCGATTGTTCATTAGAAGGGCTCGTATTAGGAATAGCTGTGCCGACGATCCTCTTAATGAAATAAAGCCTAAAATTACGTGCGATCGCAACGCAATACTGACTACTCGGCCACTTCTATACCGCACCCAAATTGAACTCATAATTAAACTCTCGGTTCGACTCTTCAATTATGTGATGCCATAGACTGAGCTTCTGTTGCCCTCAATTACATAACGTCTGAAACTTCTTTTGTTACGATTTTGCTAAAAATACATTTCACAAGAAACAGAAAAAGTCCATAAAAAGTCATTCGCTTAACTCGAGTCACAAATTATAATCTCAGTCTTAGAATAAATAGTTATATAATTCGATGAAACTTTCGTTTATTGCTATTATTAGCCAATAAGTAGAAGAACATTATGTTTGAAAACAGGCGAAACATTTTAGATATTATTTACGAATGCATTTTATATGAGTTCCACCCAAACCAACGGTTAAGCGCTCCTCCACTCTGTTTGTCATCATTTGAAGACTGGGACGACTGACGAACGACTAAATTAATTTAATTTTACTCAAGAGTCCTATAACTACTAATTAATATTTTACAATAATTTCAAAATTCAGACAGACGTTGAATTTCTTTAACTAATTTAATAGTAATGATTCATCTGACTTGCATGGTAATATTCAATGCTTCTTTAAGAACTACTGAGTTTCGCAACTTATGAATAATAATAATCGTTTTTATACATAAAATGATTGCTTTTGGCAAAAGTAGCCCCGAGTGAATATTGTCTTTATTGGAGACAATCCAAAGCACTTCCCCTTAACTAATGACAATAGCTTGTTATCCATGGCTCACATGTGTGGCCTCTTATATCAGTACTCAATTGAGTGCAAACACTGTTTTTGTCCAAACTATTCAACTGATAATTTCACGTCAATTGTGTGAATGCAGGGAAAAGTTATTTAAATTCGAAATAATAATAATCTTTGAAAAAGTCTATAAAATAAGTCTCTCAGTCATAGACTCAGTTCTAACGCAAATCATAGTTTGCAAATAGATTTTTGGTGTTTTCTACTAATTATATACTTCTGGACATATTTTCTCTTCAACTACTGCCCAACAAACCATTTGGAAATTGTTAATCGAAATTCAACTGCATCTTCAATGTATTTTAGATGTGGGAGAGAGAGAGAGAGAGAGAGAGAGAGAGAGAGA
>JAQIWP010001964.1:0-12617 GCA_034695525.1 Euzetes globulus
CTGAAACTTTCACTTTATTTCAAAATTTCATTGAACTTTTCATGCTTAAGTGATAAACAAAGATAATGCTGGCTGAGTCAGAACTTGTGGCCGATGGTTATGTTTGATTAAAAATAATAATACAATGATTTCAATGCTTAAAAAGTAGTTTAATTAACAAAATATTTGAATTATAATTTAGAATATTTGGGCCCAAAATAATAAAATTAATCATTAAATCAATTTAAATAAGAAGTTCATATCCAGTACCAGTCCGTAAACATTTTAAATTTAAATTCCCTTTTTCCGAAATGATCTTAACCCTTAAAAGTGCATCTTCATTTTTTGAAAGCAGTATCACAAACCCAATTTCCTGTATTACAAGGTGAGCCAGGCTTTCGGCCACAGGGACAGCGGCAAACGCGCACAAGACAGGTGAAATCGAACCTTGGATTGCAATATTCAAGTGATTCGTGTACTTTGGAGAAAATTAAAAATTAATAATCAATTCAAATGCCTTAAAGGAAAGACTACTTACCGTCTGTGACACCACAAACACCAATATATCAAAGATTTGTTAAATTATAGCAGACATAGCAACGGTTTGTTTCGGGCGAAACTCCCTAATAAGGTATTAAAGACACGTTCTTATGAGTCAAAAAAAGGGTAGTAGTCTAACTAAGTGCAGAGGGAAGTGCGTTGCAAATCACTGTGTTGAGGCGATAGTGGGCCCAAGGAATGCCTACAAAAGTACAGCAAAATTCCCATATTTTCACATTGCATAATTTCACAAGTTGCTAAAATACAAGTTGGTATTTCTAGTGCTATTTCCCCAAATCAGTGTGATTGTGAAAATAAACAAATGTGAAATTAGCCATATACTCTAACATAGGTCCCAACCAGATCAGGATTCGATGGTGAAATTAACATTGTATAATTTCACAAGTTGCTTAATTTCACCATCGAACCCTGACCCGGTTGGGTCCTATGTTAGAGTATAAGGCTAATTTTATGTACTCGATCAAATTTATAAAGCATTAAATTAATTTGATCTTAAGAAGTCACATTTATATTTTCACATTCTATAATTTCACCTAGCTCAAAGTCCGGTCCCAACTGTGTGAAATTAGTGGAATGTTTCTGTATTGGAATGTGTTAAGTCATGCATTGAGCGAAAGAGAATTGTTATTAAAACAATTAGTGTTACTTAAAAGGATGTTTATTAAAACGCTTTAGAGCCGAATAATCGGATGTCAAACTTAATTTACTCATTAGCAATTGATACTTTATGAACACCCTGCTCAGTTTTCAGGATTTATAAAACTTGAAAACTATGACATCAACAAATCACTTATATATTAATCTATAATAACAGTTACTGGAATGTCTTAATCAATTTCATTTCCAGCAGCAAAAAGATATTTTGTTACAGAAAATATTTATTTAAATGAAAATTTAATCATGGTACTGAAATGAGTCACTACTAAAGTGACATTTGTGCAATGATATAAAAGTCGGGCATCAAAGCAATTGAGTGTTTATTTTAACATTTATTCATTGAGTGATCAGTGGTTTTGAATTTTGTTGTATTCAAATGGATTTCATTGAAATAAGTGAAGACTGTCCGACAGCACCTCAATGTTCTCTGTGCCAATTCCCTAATCTACCACAGATTAATTGTCCGGCACCTCCGCCGTGTCCTCCTTGGCCTTTCTGTCGGCAATTATAAAATGGTAATAATATAAAAACAAAATTTAATTCTTAATTTGTTATAATAATTAGCAGAATGTTGGCTCCAAAGACTCACAAATCAATAATTTTATCCTTTGTTTCTCAATCTTTAGTCTCGCAGTCCTTTCTTTCATATCATTTTTGGCATCTGTTGTATACATATTTGCCAAAGACGAGGGAATGGCAATGGAGGAAGACTTCCGAAGCTGGTCAAAGAAAGTCTTGTTTTGCCATACAATGTGCAGTCTATGACATCGCAGACGTGCGCCTCAGCCAAGCATTTCAAATATGAGAAGTCCTAGATCATTACCGCAACAACAAAATAGGTCTCCCTCTGCAGTCAACTGATGACCACTGAATAGTTCCTCTGCGGCTTAATCAAATCAGACTGGCTACTTTTGAGCAGCCTTGTCGAGTGTATACTTGACGATAGTCGGGCTGCTCATAAATTTCTAGTCTGATTTGACTAGGACAACATATTTACAATACCCTCATATTTTCAGTATAATATGCAATAAATGATTTATGAAAAATAAAAATAAATTTAAAATAAAATAAATAATTAAATTCTGTGGATTATAGAAAATAAGAACCCATATAAAGAAGAAGTGTTGAAACAATACCCAGGTATAATCCATATTGACCAATCAAAGGCTACAGCTCACCACAATGCTTTGTCATTCAGTTGGTCAAATGTATTTATGGGTGTGCACCTGGGGCTTTAAACTTGATAATGTTTTTCTTTTCAGAAGTATATATCTAACAAATTATGAAAAAATGGACCAAAAATTTATTACCGAAATCGGTGATAAATAACATTGTTCATTTTGCAACAATTGATAAGTTAAAATATTACAAGAACAAGCAAATATTTCTTCGATAGTTCTGAATCACAGACACATTTGGCCATAAAACTGTTTTTAATACCACCAGGGGCTTCTATTGAAAAAATATTCATCTCATTCATTAGATCATGCAATAATTCATACCGAGGGCAAGAATAGATTCGCTAATATTAGGGTTGGGAAATTGGTGGTTCAGGCATATTATAAATACCCAAATATAAAAAAATGTCGAATTCTTTTCAGAATCTTTTGATTCTGAAATTGTTTCTATTCCTGAGCTTAATATAAAATTTGATAATTTTAATGACAATAATTTGATTAAATAATTGAATATTTCCTTTTCTGAAACTTTCACAAAAATTCCAAACTTTAACTGAAACTTTCACTTTATTTCAAAATTTCATTGAACTTTTCATGCTTAAGTGATAAACAAAGATAATGCTGGCTGAGCCAGGACTTGTTGCCGATGGTTATGTTTGTTTAAAAATAAAAATACAATGATTTCAATGCTTAAACAGTAGTTTATTTGACAAAATATTTGAATTATAATTTAGAATATTTGGGCCCAAAATAATAAAATTAAGCATTAAATCAATTTAAATAAGAAGTCCTTATCCAGTACCATTCCGTAAACATTTTTAATTAAAATTCCCTTTTTCCGAATTGATCTTAACCCTTAAAAGTGCATCTCCATTTTTTGAACGCAGTATCACAAACCCAATTTCCTGTAGTACAAGGTGAGCCAGGCTTTCGGCCACAGGGACAGCTGCAAACCCGCAGGAGACAGGTGAAGTCTTTCCCTACATAACAATATTGGGTTGATTCGGCTGATTTGAAAAAGATTTAAAAATTAATAATCAATTCAAAATGTTTTAAAGGAAAGACTACTTACCTCCTAAGACACCACAAACCGGATTTTTGTAAATTAAAAGAAAATTTTACAAGATAAAAATTTGAAATGTATTAGATAATAATTAAAGCTGAGGCATTAACCTAATTATATATTTATATAAATATCAAACTTTGTCTTAATGACCATCTTTGAGGTCGAAATAACAATTATTTAAAAGTTGATAGAACTCACTCTTGGCCAAAACATGATCGCTATTTCCGGGTTCCATATCTCTCTTTGCTAACTCATAATGAATTGTTTAAAATCTATTGATTCATGCTCATCATAAAAGCACTAACCAAATTACCGTTTCCATCAGATTCTATTTTATTTCAAGTACAAAATACTTTTAAATTAATTAAGTTATATATCAATTGCTTGTTTTACCGATTGCGGCGGTCGGCACCGCAACCAATGCCAGAGCGATGAGTACCACAACTTTAAACATCATTTATACAAAACTTCAGGTTTTTATTGAATTTTATAGAAATTAGAATTAATTCTAATAATTTCATAAACTGAACGCTGGTTTAAATACAATTTGTTTTATTTTTATCCAGATATTCATACAAATGACAAAATGATCTGAAATGTAAAAAACTTTAACAACTTTTGCTCATTTCAAATAAATCAACAGTTAGAATTTAAGTTTGAACAAAACATATTTTAACACGACTTCTAAAACTGGGATATTTTTGAACACAAATATTTAAGATGTGAAAAAATATTGTAATGTGATAATCTTTCAATAATTGATTAATAAACAATGACAATCCTGACTGAGTCGGGACCTGTGGTCGATGGTTATGTTTGATTAAAATAATAATACAATGATTTCAATGCTTAAACAGTAGTTTATTTAACAAAATATTTGAATTATAATTTAGAATATTTGGGCCAAAAATAATAAAATAAATTATTTAATTAATTTAAATAAGAAGAGTTAATATCCATTCTTCATGTTAAATTTAAATTTCCCTTTAGTCCGAATTGACCTTAACCCATACCCTCTATAACGCATCTCCATTTTTTGAAATAAGGATCACAAAGCCATCTGGTATTACAAGCTGAGTTAGGCTTTCGGCCACATGGACAGCTGCAAATGCGCAGGAGACAGGTGAAGTCTCGCCCGACATAACAATACTGAAGTGATTCGTTTACTTTGGAGAAAAATTTAAAATTAATTATCAATTCAAATGCCTTAAAGGAAAGACTACTTACCGTCTGTGACACCACAAACACCAATATATCAAAGATTTTTTAAAAATAGATTATTTTCTTAAAATCAACATAGAATACAAGCAGAGGTGCCCAATGAAATTTTTTTTTACGGGAAAGGTATGGGGAAGAATTTTGCCAAAAGTCCTGAGCTTATGGTGAAAAGTAAAATGGCCTACGGAAGCTACTGTAGCCCGGGAAACGGCCATTTTCTTCCAAAATATGCTAATTTCCGGTATTTTAAGCTTAAATTAGCCTAATTAGGCTACAGTGTAAGTTTAAGGCTTAATACCTTCAAATAAATTTGCCCAAAATATAGGCGGCTCGCTTCGCTCGCCGGAACTCCGGACGAGGGACAAAGTTTACGGCAGAATTTACCCAACAAACCCAAGAAATAAGTTGATCCTGGGAAATAAATTGATTTATACAAGTTGGCCTGGTAATGTCCTGGATTTTTGTCTAAAATTTTTTAATTGTTCTGGATTACCATTTCGTTACCTGGCAACCCTAGTCTCAGTCATGTGTTGAGCAAAAGTGGTTATCGCACAACACAACTGAGCTGTCATTATATTCGGTGGGAGTCTAACAGAAAAACATTTTATAAAATTAAAATTGGAAATCACTTTCGAGCACAGAATTGATAGATATTTATGTAAAATGTGCTAATTTTTATTATTAAACATATTTATATTAACAACTTGTTTATGAAGTGAATACTCGCACTGTAAATGTTAAATTTTACACAATTGTTTAAGGTCACTTTCATTTTAATATATTAAACTTTGCAACAAAATAAGAGAATAAGAGAATAATTTAGAAAAGTTTTGCCAGAAAGTGAACCTTTGAAGAAATATAAGAACAGTTCAATTATTGTTTGAGCTATCAAATTGAGGGAAAGGGTCGAGCTTTGATTTAAATTCTTCTAAAATAGGCTAATTTCCGTGTTTTAAGCTTAAATTAACCTTAAGTTATAATAAGGCTATTCTGCAAGTTTAAAGGCTTAATTCTTTCAAATAAAGAACAAAGTTGCGGATTTTTTGTCCGCCATTTGCAAAAATGTCTGATTTTCGGCAGACATTACCAATAAATCCTAAATTCTGCCCAAAATATGACCAGCTACTTTCGCTTGCCGGAGCCATGGGGATGGCGGGTAGGGGTATTTTTAGTTTACTGGGTAAACGAAATAAAACCCCCTATTGGCCACCTCTGTATACAAGTAATTGCAAAATGGATAAAAAAATTTTAAAAATTGTACAATTTGCAAATTGAAATATTTTAGATAATAATTAAGGTTAAGTAATAAACTTAAATGCATTAATTTTAAGGATAAATAGAAGTTTGTTTTAATAAACAGCTTTGAAGTCGAAATAACATTTAAAAGTTGATAGAACACATTCTTAGCCAAGATATGATCGTAGCAATCATTAAGACAATGTTTGATATTTATACTTAAAATTAATATATTTAAGTTGATTTCTTAGCTTTAATTATTATCAAAAACATTTCAATTTAAAAGTATTTTGTGCTTGAAATAAAATAGAATCTGTTGGAAACGGTGATTTGGCAATTGGTAAGTGCTTTTATGATGAGCATGGTGCAATAGATTTTAAACAATTCATTATGACTTATTGTAAAACTAATCATTAGACGCATAAAAATGGTGGTTCTTATAGAGTGATAACCTTCTGTGTTTTATTTGATTCAATGAGAAGCAGTTCAGTCACTCAGTACGGAATTTTTAACCAATAATTGAATATTTAATTGATTATTAAATGTTTTGTTTGGATGCTTTAACAATAATTGAACTGAAGAAGAGTGTTGGTCATAGCATCACTGAATCTGATCTCTTTTCAGTGAATTGTTTCAATCGACTCTTCATACGAACAACACATTGAAAACATGTGTTTAATAAAAAACATGACGTACTGAGTGACTGAACTGCTTCTCATTGAATCAAATTAAACACAGAAGTCGATCACTCTATAAGGACCGCTTCTTATGCATCTAATGATTAGTTTTACAATAGCAGAGAGATACGGAAACAGGAAATTGCTGCTCTCTTTGCTAAATCATAATGAATTGTTTAAAATTTATTGATCCATGCTCATCATAAAAGCACTTACCAAATTACCGTTTCCATCAGATTCTATTTTATTTCAAGTACAAAATACTTTTAAATTGATTAAGCTATATATCAATTGCTTTACCGAATGCCGCGGTCGGCACCGCAACAAATGCCAGAGCGATGAGTACCACAACTTTAAACATCATTTATACAAAACTTCAGGTTTTTATTGAATTTTATAAAAATTAGAATTAATTCTAATAATTTCATAAACTGAACGCTGGCTTATATACAATTTGTTTTATTTTTATCCAGATAAATATTCATACAAATGACAAAATGTTCTGAAAAGTAGAAATTTCAACACCTTTATGTTCATTTCAAATAAATCAACAGTCAGAATTTAAGTTTGGATAAAACAGGGGTGTGCAAGAGGGGGAATTTTCTGAATTATCCTCCTAGGTTAGAAAATTGGCTCTAGGAGGTTATCCTATCAGGCTTCAGAAAGAAATAAATGGCCACCGCGCGAAATTCCACGGTATTTTTCTTAATGGCGCCCAAAAAATGGCCATTTTGTTCCTTATTATAAGAAATATAGACTTGCAACTTTAATAAAAGCTTAATTATTGCTTAATTAAACTAATTAACGCTTTAAATTACCGGAAATAGGCGTACTTAAGAACCAATTAGCGGTTTTTTTGGTCCGCTTTTTTGAAAATTTCCCCTCCCTATATCCCTCTAGGTTTTGGTCAGAAAATGAGTCATTATCCCCTCCCAGGGTGGCCGACCACGCACACCCCCGAGATAAAACATCTTTAACACAACTTCCAAAACTGTAAAAATATCCACAATTTGAGTTTTTACAAAAATTTTGTTTAATCGCAAAACAGGGATATTTTTGAACACAAATATTTAAGATGTGGAAAGATATTGTTTTCAGAGAACAACTATCTCTATCTTCAGCAAAGAAGAGTTTAAATGATTAAACTCTCAAACAAAGGTGGCCAATACGAGGCTGTTATTTCTTCCCTTGTAAACTGAAAATTCCCCCCCCCCTGAGAATTTACCCACTTTTCACTGACCACCTCTTATGAAAACAGTAATTAAATAATTTGTTTTTTATTTAAAACTAATCAACCATGGATGTTGGATGACAATATAAGTATTTTATTTACATTTAATCGTTGATTGATTTGAAATAAACAACAAGTGTTTACCAGTGTATACCAGATTTTTCAGCTTTACTGAAAACTAACGCTGTAAGTTTAGAAAGATCTCAATCCCATCAACAAATATTTTCATTACATTCATTCTCTATCTATTGTAGTTAGGTCCACAAAAAATTTTAAATCTTACTTTAAAATTCAAAATAATTTTTTAAAATTGAAAAATTTGCTGTGGTACAAACTATTATGGATTCGTTGGCCACCTTGGAGATCCCTGATAAAGATGTTAACTCTGGCTTCCCTGCCTTTGCATCTTAAACTAATTAGAATTTATGGCTCGCTTGCTGTCAATTTTGGATTCCTAAAAATATCCTAATTTAGACGCTTACTAGGATTGCTTTCTTTGGTAATCCCAGCAATATTTGAATCGATAAACAAAAAATAAAATAATAATAAAATAATAATAAATAAATTCTAAATTAAAATTTAATATACCGTATTCCCTCACATTGTACGGCATGCCTGTATAAACTGAAATTGAGGTTATTGCCGGTATACCTCGAGGTAGACCGACATGCCGGTATAAATGAGGAGAAAATTAGTAAAATCGAAGTTTAGATTTTATACAGAAAAACAAAATAAAGAAAAAACAACTCTTACAAACACAGACTCAAGAATTAAGATAAGCAAATGTTGAAAAACTTATCGGAATTGAAGTCAGTGTTGATTTTACATTTATTCAGTGCACTTCAAAATTTGATTCATTTCATCAAAATATTACAAATTTACTAAAAATCCGATGATTCACAAGAACTTTTATTATATTACGAGTTATGCTTACTATAATATTAACTAAATTAAATAATTAATGTTTAAAACAAAATTATCACATAATAGTATAAAAATATTTTTCTCACTTTATACCGGCATGCCGTACAATGTGAGGGAATACGGTAATAGAAAAACAAATTCAAAATAAAAATAGTGAAATTTACAGACTGTACTAATGTCTTTTGCAATCAATTTAACAAAAACAAAAACAAAAATAGTATACAAAAATTATTAAAAATCATTTAATACAGTTTGTAATTCAAAATAAATAATAAAACTGATCTGTTATTTAACCAAGACAAGATTACTCTATAACAAAAATTTAGAATAATATGTTGTATTCAAACCAGAAACTTATAATTGGAATAGAACCCTTTTGTGAGATCACCTTGTCTGTCACTAATAATAAATATCAAATTTTTTACATTAAATGAAGTTTACTTTAAGTACAGAATAATTTTGAACTTTGATTGAGGTTTCGGTATTTGTGTTTACTCATAAGAAATAACTGTTTTATTCATAATTTTTAAGTTTGCACAATTTTTATATGATAAATAAATAATATTCTTATATTTAACAGCAGTGACCAAGTTCTCCTTATTTTAGAATTATTTTTTAATAATTTTGTAATTAATCTGAGTTTAATAGAAACTAAGAAAAATTAGACTCATTTTATATTTTATAATAAGATTTCGATTAAATTTAGACAAATTCAAAAATTGATAGAATAGCATTTACAATTTAAAACTTTCTTTTGTTTGCTTAAATAAATCTAATGTAACTTGGTTACCTCTTATTTAAATCTTTCATCTTATGAATTGCATGAAAATTACATGAAAAATTGTAATAGATCACATTTTTTTGAAAATGATCGTTTTAGTTTTTATTCGTTTATAAAATTGAATAATAAATAAAATAAATGCATTGTTTTCACTTTCAGCTCAATTGTTAAGACTTTGTTAAATCAAACAATTTTTGTTAGAATAAACAGTTTTCAAACTCAGTTTTGTTGAATTCAGTTTGCTAAAATTTGAAATTTTTGGCCATGTTTGCCAAAATTCAGCCATTATTACATCTGGCGACCCATATAAACAAATTTAGACTATAAATCTTCGGAAATAAGCTTATTTTAGGAGGATATGGCCCCAAATAGCCTTTTTTTTTGTCAATTTTGGCTTCTGAAATATACCTAATCATAATAATAATACCTATTTTAATAAACTTAATCACTTTCTAGGATTACTTTATTTCAATCGATAAATTCTATCATTAATTAGAATTTCTTTCAAATAATTGCCGTTTATTTCATCCTTTTAAAATAATGATCTTGAATTTACTTCTTAATTACTTTGGATCGTGATTATTTGAAATCAATCCTGATGATTGATGTTATTACAGACTTTGATATATAAAATTTTGCTGCTTTTAATTTCAGTCAAAATATACCACTAATATCAGGGGTGGCCAAAAGGGGCTGTATTTCTTTGCCCCATAAAATAAAATTAAGTTTAATATGGCGGGTAATATGCCTATTTAAAAAGAAAATGGTCTCTAATGGCTGTTTCCGGTCGATTTTGGCCATCCATAAAAAGTTGTCCCCGCAGTAATTTTGAAAAAGCAGACCTCAAATACCTTTTAACTTAAAAAAGACGTCCCTGTTTAAAATTAAATCGATTGAGGTTTAAACGAGCAATTTTGAATATTGATATGAGACAAAATATTTGAATAGTAATTATAAGCAAGTCAATTTACTTGCAAAGTACTAAAAATTTAAATTTATTTTTTCCAAGGTATGTTCAGAACCTAAACTGGTCCAGATTCTATTTAGCCATATAAATATAAATTGGCATTGATTAGTTTTGAAATGCTACTTTTTTTAATCATTTGAATTATTTTGAAACTGAGATAAATACAATTTTAAAATAAAATAAAAATATGAGCTAGTATTACCAGGACAAATTGAAACATTTTGAAAATTTGTTTTAATTTGAAGTCATACGAGAATGGTAATCTAATTTTTAAATATAATGTGTGAATTTTAGTAAACAAGTTCATTCATTAAATAATCATGTATTTGAAAAAGTTCAAAATATTTTGGTTTAAAAATTGAAATGATATTTAGATTTATTAACAAATAATATATTAAATAATGTAAACAATTTAATCATTGAACAGTCACTGTCCAAGAATATTAGTAATTAAACAAGTGTTTCCCTCAAACCTAATCTATTCACCGCCGTCTATTCAACGCCGTCAATTTACCACTAACAAATCTACCACATTGGTTTTTAAAATAAACTTTTCACATTGGCATATTTATATGAGATTTTATTGAAATGGTTGATAACTCTCACATTAACCCTGAAATTCAGGTCATTCTAACACAGTTTTATTTGACTTCTGGGACAGTCTTCAGTTTAAATTGTAATTTGATCAAACATTTGTTCCTTGTCACATTTATTATCCGCAATATTCATAATTTGGTCCTTATCGACTAAAATGTACTCCATCTCAGTTTCCATTAAATTATTATCACCATTTCTAAGAATTGGAAACATTTAAAAACTGACCTTTATTATCTTATAATTCAATAATCTAATAAAAAATTATTAAATATTTATTAAGATATTTGCAATTAGCTTACTCGAAGACAAATTTAAAACAAGGGTTTGCCTCAAACCTAATCTCTACTACACTTACACCTTTAAACTTTCCTATCCTATCCTATACTAAATTAACGGGATTACCCCAAAACCCACAAATCCATAACCAACAAAACCAAAACCACAAAAAATAAAAATAGTTTTCAACCTTGCTTAGCTTAATCTAACTTATCCCAACCTATCTTAAGCTATCTTAAATTCTGTTCTAAACCATCCTAACCTAACCTAACTTACTTTAACCTAAACTAACCTAATCTATCCTAACATATCAGGGCGGGTGGGGGAACGACAAAGCTATATACTACACACTTCGTAAATGTAGTGAAAAATAAAATTGAAATTTATTTTGCTTAAAATGCAATTAAACATTATCCAAATAGACATCGAATTCAACCTGATTGGGATAGCAATGGACATCATCTCTAGCGAGTTATTCTTAATCCTGCAAATATTGGTAAGTTTTGGTTAAGATAAACTTTTAAATCTATTGTACTTATAATAATATATTGACTACAATGAGTTAATGGTATAGATATTATAGTAAATGATTATTATCCAGTACATAATAACAAAAGGACGCAAAATTATTGAAATATACTTAGATTGTGCAGTCCAAATGTTCATAGTGTAGAGTATTTTTTAATAATTGTCAAAATGTAGCTGTCAATACCAATTAACAAGGTCCATAATGTATTGTCCATAATCTATCGCAGTACAATCAAACCGTTTAAACATTAGACAATTGAGTAGGTTGAGCCTGGTCTGTTGTTACTTTCTTCTTGTTCACATGCCGGTAACAAGGTCGGCATAAGATAAATATTAGGTACAAGAACGGTATAGCCATAATAACATCATAAACAACCTAGATTGATGTGTAACCGGTTCTCCAGCCTTTAAACGATAGCCAAATATTAATTGCAATAAATTTGACAATTATAAAAATTTCACGAAGCACCTGGCACGCATCTACTAATGTTATTGTAAGCCTGAGTTATATATATAAACTACTAATTATTGGTTTTTAAACAAGGGTTTCCCTCAAATTTAAACCCCACTACATTTACACCTTTAAACTTAACTATTTTTATCATATCCTATACTAAACTACACTATACATAATTAGCTCTTTTTCATAGACTTATCATTAGCATTTCCTTATAAAATTAACATGGACAGCATTGCTTCCAATTAACTAAACATATTCTTTGAATGAACTAAAATGGGTAA
>JAQIWP010001965.1:0-12612 GCA_034695525.1 Euzetes globulus
CATAATTATAGTTAATTAACAAATAATAGCTTCTCCTAAATAAATGTCAGCTAAAAGCCATTTAAAAAATGAGTGTTTTATTTGAGAAAAAAGATATGCCGTGACCAGGATTTGAACCTGGGTTATTGCGGCCACAACGCAATGTCCTAACCACTAGACGATCACGGTTTAAGTTTCAAGGTCTCTTATTTTTAACTTAAACCTCAGGTTAGGAATTGTTGGAACAAAATACCAAAACTAAACTTAGTCATTTTATTAGTTGTTTTATAAAAAATAATTTAAAACTTCAGTAAAATTCAATTATAAATAATCATTTGACCAAAATTTGAAAGCCTAGAGAGGAATGGCTGAGAGGGGCATAACAATAATTCGTAATCAATTGGATAAAGTTCGAAGATATTTGTCAAAGAAGTGATGTTATCTGAAGAGATGTTAAGTGTTTTTTGATTTATATAATTATTATTTAAAATTTGCAAAACATTTTCATAGAGTTTATCACTAATTATGGTATTATCTTTGACAAGCGATACTTTTTCTGTCACTTCCTCATCGATTGACTTTGAATGCCAACCCTCTATTGAATGGGTTGGTTCTATCACTTGTGGAGCTGACAAAGTACTTGTCTTCGGGTCAAACGTTTTTGAAAGTTGTGACGACAACGAAATGAAATTCGTTTCCATCATATTTTTAGACATTGTTTTCAAATCTCTTTTTAAATTGAAATTTTGTGAAACAGTTTTTTCAACGTTTGGAATATTGACTGGACTTAAGCTCGAGTCCAAAGTCGGTAAAAGATTGTCGTTATTCGATACAATTGTCTGATCGGAACCTGTTTTAACAGTCGATCTTTCAGAGAGTATAGTATTTCTCTCTCTCACAGAATCCTCATTAGATTTTGTTTTGTCTTCACTTAAAATTCCAATGAATTCGGTGTCAGATTTGGATACCGAGTCATCTTTTCTAACTTTTGAATCTCGATTCGAATCGAGTGTTTCGGAAAAATCAGTTTCAATTAAATCATTGTTTTGGTCGATATTTACATCACTTTCTGAAACTTGGCTTAAAATATCTTTGCGATGTTTTTTTATAATTTTACGCAAAGAATTGGATGATTTTGGATCAGAATCTAGAAGTGAGAACAGGTCTAAACTATTTTGAAAGTCAGACATAATGTTTGATTCAGTTTCCCTTTGGTCTGAACAGCAATAAACTGCTGCGATGTCTATGAGATGAGCTTCAGTATTGAAAACATAGCCTCCACTGTCGACAACACATTCACTGCCATTTCTGTCGATTACATATCCTTTGGAACCGTCGTTGTGAACGAAATTTGTTTCATCGAACAAAAGATATAAATATTTGAGAGTTTCGGCCAAAAAGAATGATTCCATTCTGTCTTCAATGGTGTGGTCGCCAACACTTTTAACGGTTGCAAAACCACATTCAGTTCGTGCAGAACTCTCTATTGACTCGATAACATCGGCACCGATTTGAAGTAAATGAGGATCTTTTGTGGCTCTGTATAAGTATAGAACGCTTTCAACAAATTCGGGTCTAAGAGGATATCCGTCGCGTTTAGAATTCGATTTCGAGTTTGGAATATCATAGAACTCAGGAGTGAATCCGTATTGCTTCCACACCTGATGGTAATTATAGAGAGTCTTTTTGGCCGAATCGATATCTCCTATCAGAGTCTGATTGGAAAGACTGATTAGACAGAGAAGAGAGGACATTGAATGCGAACCAGGACTCCCGGCCAAAAGGCTTCCAAAGACTGGAAAACTGGCATAGTTGGCGTTCCACTTGACATTTGGACCCACACATACCAGTCTTCTTTCTTTATGTACTTCTTGATCGCTTCGTAATTTTCTTAATAAGAAAATTATTTTAAAATAAAGGCTCAAAAATTAAAAAAAGGATACGAGGGATACCATAAAAAATATTCATGAGTTCAGGCATTTGCAAGAGAACAGCTCCTTTGACTAAATACTCGAAATAAGAGTCAACACCGGCTCCGATGCCACTCTCAGTGGCCGTCCATTTGCCGTCCTCTACATTGATATGATTACCGACTAAATTAATTTTTGAACGACTTTTGTGTAAAGCGTTTAATGCTTTTAATGCTTTTGTCTCAAAAATTGGATCTCCTGTCAGACGAGAAAGAGTACAAAACTCAACTATGAAAGTGCCGACACCTGCGGTACAAGTAATAGGAGTTTCATTTTCTGGCACTCCATGTCGCAAATTGACGGTCCCATAAGGCATCCCTGTCTGGCTCTCAAACGCTAAATCAAATCAATGGCTTTAAAATATGTTAAGACTGGAGGAAAGCCAAACCTGGCAATAGTCGTCGCGCGGCATCTTCAGCAAGTGTGAGCAGTGGTCCTGTACAGGGCCATCCCGACTCGGTCTTAAAGCCAGCTTTTTCAGAAAGTAGATGCGCTGACAATAAGCCTCCGATCACTTGAAATAAAATCTATTCAATCATTTGAATGCAAACAAATCGATTAAAAACCTCTAATATTGGTCTCAAAGACGGAAACATTTATATTAGTGTTGAAGTCCGCAGTTTCGACCACAAGTTGGGCGACCCGTCGGAACTCAGAGTAATTACCAAAAACGGCTAAAGTGTCCAAAGTGTCGATTAGAGACAGAGAGAACTGACCCCAAGTGTCCATTCCTTTGCATGAAAGTGGTTGCAGTTCGTCATAACTTGAGGCATATTTCAGATAACTTTCATAGGAGTGATAAAACATTGAAACGATCCTTTCTCTGTTTGTGTCAACCAATTAATTAAAGTTCTGAAAAAGGGTTAAAATCTCACTTATAATCATTTATTTGTTGTTTAGTCAGCGGACGAGTTTTGCAAAAACACTGATTCATATAAAGCAGAACAATCACAAACAAATCACATCTTAATTGTTTAAAAAACATTTTAAATTATAATTTTATTAATGACTCGCATATTGTTCTCAATGAGTAAAAGTTTTATATAAAAATTTGTATTTTAATAATATATTTCCACTACTATTTGATTGTAAACCCATTGAAAAACAAGTTTTTTCACTAATCTTTGTTAAATTGAATGGTAATGGAAAAGACAATTGAAATTAATTGTCAATTGAATTAAAACTAAACCATAGTTTTGGTTCATTTAAAGTTGTGTTTATTACACGTCTCATCAAAATACAGAACACATGTCATACCAAAACTCTGCCTCTAATTCATGGATCAGCCAATCAATGGACTGATATGTAAATAGTGGGAAGCTGTTGGTGATGATAAGTGGGCGGTGCCAGCAAACAGTACCCGCCACTAACGACCGCCTTCTCTTAGATAGTTATAATCGGAGTAATAATTAAATGGACGTAATTTGTGATTAGATGAGAGGCTTCTCTTCCTTTTCCGTCTATTGAGTGCACACCAAATGTAAGTTATTTGAGGTTTTTGTTTAATTTTGTTTCAAATTTAATTAAAATAATCTGTTTTCCCGAAAAGTGGCCAAAATGGGCAAAATTATGAAACCAGGAAAGGTGGTGCTGGTGTTGGCCGGCAAGTATGCGGGCCGTAAAGCGGTTATTCTCCGCAATCACGACGAAGGCACTAACGATAAGAGTTATGGACACGCATTGGTCGCCGGTATTGACCGCTACCCCAAACCCATCCTTAAGAAAATGGGCAAAAAGAAGAAGGCAAAGAGGAACAAGATCAAACCATTTGTCAAAGTCTTCAATTACAACCATTTGATGCCAACCCGGTATGTGTTGACCATAACTCGAACCGTTCGGTGACTTATTTGTTGCGATTAACAGATATTTGGTTGAAATGAATTTCGACAAATCGATAACGAATAAGGATGTGGTCAAAGATCAGTCTAAGAAACGAAAAGCTCGTCGAGAGGTCAGAAGCAGATTCGAAGAGCGATACAAATCGGGCAAAAATCGCTGGTTTTTCACTAAATTAAGATTTTGATTGTATTTTACGATCGTTTGATTAAAATTAAAATTTGTCAGATTAAACATTTAATCATTTAAACCATTCTTCAATACATGTTATAATTTGAACACTTTTTTACAAAATATGTTAATTCATGCCTTAATTATAATAGAATTTATAGCAATGGATACAAAATTATGTAGAATTGGATTCATTTTCTGAAGAAATGAAGTTAACAATCGATTCATGAAATTCATATTTTTCTGTCGCCTTTTTAATATTTCTCAAGTAGTCAGCGATGGCCGCCCTATAAGTCATTTTAGAGGCCTTTCCTTTATAAACACTTAACTCGAACTGAGCCGACATTCTTGTTATCTGTGGTTCACTCAAATCTATTTGTTTCGAGGAACATGTCGTTTGTTTCAATTGATTCAAATGTCGAATGACTTCTTCTTTAACTTTCTCAAGAAATTGATGCCTAAGAGTTAGATTCATGTCTTTTATCTTTTGATTTGCCGGTTCCAAGACATCTGTGGCACTTCTGAAGCCTCTATTATGGTCAGAGTTTTGAATATTGTCGTTAAGTTTGTTTCTGCGTTTAAACTCTTGTCTAATGGTGTGAATAAGTGGCACTTCTTTGTCCCGTTCATCAACTTTATCGAAATGTTGAGGCACATCATATTTGGGTAGAGACCAGTCGTCACCGTCTGCAGAGGAGGACTTGACTCTAGTCTTAAAACTTTTACTCAATTGAAAGCTTTGGAACTTTTGTAGATCTCTTTCGACACATTTAGGATGAGTACAGACATCACAACTGGATTTACAACCATTTCTAATGACAGAGTCATCGCCGACAAACTCTGATAGAAGTAAAGAATGTCTACATTTGTGGCAATTTTCACAATATTTAACCATTTTTTCGAATCTCTTCAGTGCTTCTCTCGATTCCTCATTTGATGAGTGATTTGAAGACGAAGTTTGACTCAATTTTTTCTCTGATTCTTGTTTTATAAGAAACGAAATGGCATTTCTGTCTTCCATTGAATAGTATATTCGACATTTAGAAGTCTTTCCGTCCCTTCCGGCTCTCCCTGACTCCTGATAATAGCCAGTCAGTGATTGAGGTAGATTCCAATGAACGACAAACCTAACGTTGCCCTTATCGACACCCATTCCAAAGCTAACGGTAGCGACAATACATTTGATGAGTCCTGACATCCACTTTTCTTGACAATCTTTTCTTTGGTGGGCAGTCATACCTGCGTGATATGCATTGGCTCTGATCCCAAATTTGCTCAAAGCGTCGGCGATATCTTCACAAACGGCACGTGTTCTGCAGTAAATGATTCCGACGTCTGTGTTCTTCTGGAGCGGAGTTACCACAACTCGATCAGCGCTACAAAACTTAGAACTTTTAGGCGCCGGTAAATCTTTGGGTCCGATTTCGTTTAACACGAATTCTTTGAGATCATTGATTGGTTCTTGAATTATGTCTTTGAAGACGACATCATAGAATAGGTTGGGTCTGAAATTGGAGCAAATGAATTGTTCGACCGGTTGTCTGAGTCTTAGCATTGAAATGATGTCTTCGACAACTTTCTGAGAGGCGGTGGCCGTCAATGCCATCCAAACTATATTAGGATAGCGTTGCTTTAGTCGACCTAATTTTAAATAATCAGGTCTGAAGTCATGTCCCCATTGGGACACACAGTGAGCCTCATCGATGGCCACTCGACTCAATTGATTGCTTTTAAAGAGATGTTCAATAATAAGTCCAAAACCATTAGTGGCCGCCATTTCAGGGGTTATATAAAGCAATTTAGTGGTCACTCTGTCAGACATTAGATCTGTACGAATCCTTTTTTGTTCGTTTGGTGACAAATGAGAGTTAATTGTTTCGGCACTGATTGATAACTTCTTAAGCGCTGAAATTTGATTAGTTATCAGTGCTATGAGTGGCGACACAATTACTGTCACTTTGCTTTTGTCACATATTGCAGGCAACTGATAGCAAAGTGATTTTCCAGCGCCGGTCGGCATTGAAATAAAGACATCTTTGTTTCCATCGATTACACACTTAATTGCTTTCTCTTGAAGTGAAGACCGAAATGAATTAAAACCAAATATTTCTTTCAGTGCTTCTTCCGGAGTCTCAAACGATTGTCTTCTGCTTTGACTTTTGTCAAATTCTTGACTGAGGTTAATGTCCAACACTTCGGGATACCTTTTGTCCAGACTTTTGGTCACTTCTTTTACTACCAACACCTCTTCAATATCGAGTTTTGTACGTTTGGCAACTCGTTGTCCATTATTTGTTGTCTTCTTATGTGTTGGATCCGTTGAGAAAAAGTCTTTGATCGTACGCTTTGCTATAGTTTTTGGTTTGACATCACTTTTTGACGAATTCATTGTTTGATTTGTTTCGAAAAACAGCTGATTTGTGACCTCTATTTCGTTGACTTAACAGTGTTTCCATAGTAACCATACATTGTTTGTATTGAAAGTAAACTTTTGTTTAAATTTTATATATTTAGCTATTTTAACATTCATCCAGTTAACATCTTTTTTAACCAAGATTCACAAACTTCATGTTAGATTTAGCGATAGTAGGTTTATGTCATAATTTATGATTAATCTCATTAGAAACAAATTTTGTTGTTTTAAAAATAATTATCTTTTTCTGATTTTCTGATTTAAAATTTAGTATTGATCTTTTATTAATTTATCAAGTTGAATTTGTTTAATTTAATGGTTTATTTTATCAAATATGATTTATTTTTTAATTGTGATTGTATTGAATATATCCTGGTTGAAGTCGAATGACAGACCTCTGCGTTGAATGAAAGCCTAAGTAATTATAGTTAAAAAATGTTGTCATTTGTATTTAAAAATGGACTGAAAATACAAAAATCGATAATTTGTCGGAAAATGTGCTCACATTTGAATGAGTTGTCGCCTAAAGTGTTGTCGAAATACGAGACTGTAATCGGTCTCGAAGTTCACTCTCAGATCAGTTCAAAATCTAAATTATTTTCGTATTCGGGAACTTCTTATACAAGTGCCCCCAACACTCAGGTCTCATACTTTGACAGTGCACTGCCGGGAACCCTACCAGTGCTCAATCGTGAATGTGTGAAGTCGGCTGTGCTCACAGGACTGTCTTTGAACTGTCAAATATCGAAGCGGTCAGAGTTTGATCGAAAGCACTATTTCTACGCCGATATGCCGGCCGGCTATCAAATCACACAACAAAGACATCCATTGGCTACCAATGGTTTCATTGAGTTTATTGTCTTCAATGCTAAAGAACCCTCAAAGGCTTACTCGAAGCGATCCATATTGAAACAGATTCAATTGGAACAGGACTCAGGAAAGTCGCTTCAGGACGAGACCAATAATAGAGCTTTGGTTGATCTGAATCGAGCGGGTGTTGCACTCATGGAATTCGTTTTTGAACCTGATTTGAGAAGTGCTGACGAAGCCGTTTGTTTAGTCCACCAATTAATTCTCATATTGAAGACAATTAAAACTAGTTCTTGCAAAATGCAAGAGGGAGTACTTCGGGTCGACGCCAACATCTCTGTCCGCAAACACAACGAATCGCTTGGAATCAGAACTGAAGTTAAAAATTTGAATTCTTTTCGATTTATTCATTCTTCCATTGAATATGAAATTAGACGACAAATAGCGGTCATAGAAAGCGGGGGTAAAGTAGTTAACGAAACTCGAATGTATGACATGAAACTGAAGCGAACTATTCCCATGAGGGACAAAGAAGTTGTGCAAGACTATAGATTTATGCCCGAACCTAATATACTACCAATTCTACTATCAGATGACAACTCCCTTGAAAACAATTTAATAAATATTTCAGATTTTAAGCGACAGATCAGTTGCAAAGAAATGCCGAATCAATTGAGGGAACGTTTGCTCCAAAAATATGGACTCAATTTAGGCCAAGTTTTCGTTTTAATGAATGAGAACGGAATGACTCATATTTTCATTGAAATTACTGAACAAAGTCAGTCCAAAAATTATGATTTCACCTTTAAATTCATAGATTCAGATCTAAGACTTGCTTTAGAAGAAAACAAAGAGAGTTTTGAGTTGTGTTCAGTCGAACCCAAATTCGTGGCCGCAATAATCGATTTATTAGTGGCCGAAGAAATTTCTTCGGGAATCGCTAATCGGTTATTACGATTCTATTTTCAAAATGAAAATAGAACTCCCAATCAATTAATCGAGGAAAACAACTGGAAACTAATTCAAGATATTAAAGTTATCGAAGAAATGTGTTTAACAACCATTAATTCCCACAAAAAGATTGCTCGAAAATATGCCAAAACTGGCATAAAACGACCCCACTCTTTGCTTATTCAAAATGTCATGGATTTGTCAGACAATAGGGTTAATGAAAGTGATGTTTGGCTACAATATGATCGACTTCTTCGCAATACTAGTGACCAAACCAATGATTAATTAAATTTTATTTGAGAAATCAAGTATTCATAAATTGATAGTAAACTCAATTTTATATCAATAAAATAGTTTTGAAATTTCAATGGTTTTACAAAAAAAAGAAGTATTTTATGAAACTTTAGATTTAATATTAAATTTGTAAAATTCTCCTAAATTCCTATATAACAATCTAATTAATGTCCATGTTGTTTAACACTGAAATGAGGTAAACTAAGAACAGTTCCGCCTAAAATCCCATCCAAAACTTTAAAATTCATTTTGATTCCTGCTTTCACTGAAGGCGCCACAATTTATCGTAATAACAAAGTATTTAAATTGACTTGTTCACTACCCCTACTTAATATAAAATAATATACTATAAAATATATTGTAGCCATGATAAACGGTGAACATTTTTCAATGATTCTTAGAAAATTTGAAAATATATACAACTGAGTTAAATAATTTATTCAATTTACTTATATATCATTAATCTATTATGAACTAAGTTAAACCTAATTTAACTGACTTAAGATAGGAGATAGATAAAATGAGGGCTTCGTGAAAATAAAGGAATATTTTAACTTTAATATCCCTTAAGATCTTAAAATTTTGCGACATATCAATAGTTTCCAATTAAACCCTAAAGTTTAAGTTTACTTCAATCACCAAATTTACAGTAATTTAGATTCAATTAAAAATTAGTGAAAAATTAAGAAAATGTATTTTTAAACTTAGGATTTGTGGAAAATTTTGTAAAAAAAATCATCGGTGAGAAGCCGAGAATTTTGACCAAGCACCTTCAACTGCCCTCAACCAACTCTGGTTTCAATATGAGCAAAAATTAATGTTTTTGATGAGTTTTTGAGATGTCAAACAATTAGTTGAGACAATTTAAAGGTAACTTTGATTCACTCGATGTTTGTTCTATCAAAACAAATGTCTGCAAAAGTTACAATAATTTCGATTCCTTTGATCTGTAAGTGTTCGCAACCAATGAATGTTTTGATGGCTTCGTTTTCAGATTCATATCCAATGAAAGCAATCTTGGTTTTGTTGTTTCGACACTTTTCTATTTTAATCATCACAGCGTTGGGAAAGGTATATGCTATGTCTTCAATGGTAGCCGTCGTCCCGATTCCGGTCACTTTTAGTAGACATGAATTCAATTCCCTTTCATCGATTACTTCCTTGTAACTGATTTTTTCAAAATCAGACAAAAGCTGAAGACATCTTTCGTTTTGCATTTTTATTAAATTATTCCAAGAATTTTTACGATTCTCTACTTTCAAAGTGTTATTTAATTTTTTTCTAACACTATTTACGACTCGACCCAACATTTTTTGATAAATACAAAAACTAAAATGAAATAAAAGAATGAAAAACATTTTGAAAGTAAGCCTCGGAACTGATTGAACGCATTATCCTTTAAATAACAAAATCATTGACCGAAAAGCGTTCGTGAGTTTGGATTGTAATGAAGAATGAATTCAATTTCAAAAACTTAATAATTTTTCAAAAATTAAGAGACAAAATATCGTAGATATTAATATTAAAAGGACGGAAACAAAACAATTCTTTTAATTCTTATGCGCTCTAATTAATAGGGTTTATGAGTTTAATGCACTTGTTCTGGTTCTTTTAGCTATGAGTCAAAGTATAAATTTCAAACATCTCAACAATTCACTTTTATTTTCAAATTCGACCATAATTATTAGTAGTTAAATTTCGAAGTATATAATTTCATCATTACTTCACCAATTGTATAAACTTGCATTGATAATAAAGCTATGCATAGCTTTTTCAAGATTTTCGTTGCTTAAAAAAATAGCGAAAAGATGATTTTTTCACTACATTCACGAAGTATGTAGTATATAGTTTTTACTTATTTTTTACTAAGTTACAACTTTTTTGTTGTTGAAAAATTATGGCGACAATGAAAAAAATTACTACTTTCGCCCTTACCTTTCACCCGGAATACACTTTTCTAGATATTTTAAACTTTATACCGTAAATATCTTAAACTTCCCATAACTGCTTTAAAGTTTTAAAAAAATTAAAATTAGGTACCGGATCTTATCAACTTTTATATCTATATAAAAATGATTCATTATTTAGTAATAATGAATGAGAAGAATGTCAAAAATTAATTTTCCGTTCATTTTGAAACTGAATATTTTGTAGGTTGTTTATAATATCAAATAATTCATTAGTAGGCTTGGAATCTGATGGCAAAATTCATAGCAAAATTGAAAAATATTGTAAGGCGAATGTCAACTTTCAGCACAACCACGAAGAGATTATTACATTGCCTCAACTTTCATTATATTTTGAAATATCTTAAAAACTACATATTTATAGAGTTTCAACTTATCAACATATTATTTAGCACATAAGATTTAGCCCAAAGTCTCATATCATTTTATTAGTCATATATTGAACCTAGCTCAATGACTCAATGAATCAACAATTAGCTATAGATCAATTACATTTATTCAGTAATTTATTGTTAAAACTATTATTACGATTTTAGTTAATCTATTAGAAATTATAATCAAAATGTTATTAAAATGTTCTCAAAATGTTCTCTTTATCCTAACATTCAATTGTATTCAATTGATTTTCTCGGAGTCAAACAAAACTGCAGTAAATTTACAAAAACTGTTTTTTATTATATTTTATATATATATTTGATTAAATAATTTGAACAGAAAATCAATGATCTGAAGAAAGTTGAAAAGTTGGGAATTTGTCGCTCAAAGAATTGTGACAGTCTTTGTGTCAGTCCAACAATCGATTCGGTCCTCAACTATAGAAACGGAACTATATTTGCCTTCAAAGGCAACTTTTTTTATGAAATTATGAACGAGAGTCAGACACAGAATAATCCTAACAAAAGAATTATTGCCAAATACTGGAATCCTTTTCCTAATAATGGAATATTCACCGGTCCTATCGATGCCGCATTTCTTGACAATAACGGATGGACTTATTTGTTCCAAGTTTAAAATTCAGAAGGTTAACCATTGCATCTCTGATTCGTACATTTTGTTTTGCAGTACAACACAATCTATACGTTTTCTGGTTTCGATTTCGTTAAATCTCATTCGGTTGAGGCCTTCCATAGAGTTAGTTCCGCTCTAATGGTCGGCAATAACACCCACTCTTATGTCTATATATTTTCTGGTAATTCAATCATTTTTCAACTTTATTTCTAAAAAGAAATTAAATTAAATTTATTTTTAATGATTATTGCTTTGGTTTTAAAAAAATCTTAAATTCAATTCATTTTAATAGAAGAGAATTTTTTTAAACAGGCGAATATTATTGGAAAATCTATTCAATTGGAACGATATATGATTGGAATGATATGTTTAGTACATTCATCAGGAAAGAAATAAAACAATTGAGTCCTAAATTTCCCTTTAATTTTAAAACTATATTTCAAGACAACGAAAACAATATTAGAATCATTACAGAAATGAAATATAAAACTATTCCAATCAAAAACTTTCCGGTAAAAACAAAATCATATTTATTAAATGAAATATTTTGAACATTTTTTAAAAATTTAGGACTCAATAAAAGATGAAGACCTAACTGAAAGATTTATTTACAAGGACATTCTCAATTGTGGCGATGATTTCTATAAAACAACTAAATTTTTTAATTTCGATCAATTCATTATTGAATTACTTACTAAGAAAGTGGACCAAAAATGCAGATTTAATAAGAATAATAATGTTGAACCAAGAGACAAACAAGGTAATTAGTAATTTCATTTTGAAATAGTTAAAAGTCTATAATAAGAGTATGGGTGTATCAAAAATTGTCTGATCTTGGAAAAATATTTAAGAAAATTTACTTGAAAATATGTCCAGTAAAAGATTAAGCCAGATAAAACATTTTAAAGTGAAGTTATTTAATGAGTAGAAAATTCAAATTTATTTTTAAGTGAAAAATTGCCAAAAAATTTATTCTCTTCATTTAGAGATAAACAAATGATGCATGCTGTTTATTGCTGATTTAAAAAGGTTTGTTTTTATTAAAATTTTATTTTACAGAGATTTAAACGATGCCATTCATGGGTCTGTGCAGTGAAGACAAATATTTATGCTTTTAACCAAATCTGATCTTAATCGGAAAGGGTTTGGATCAGTACTCAATTACGAGAATTTGACCGCCGCAGATTTGTCAAGCATCTAGTTTTAAAGAAGA
>JAQIWP010001966.1:0-12608 GCA_034695525.1 Euzetes globulus
TTGAAATCACTGGAAAACTAGAAGTTTGTTTGAATTTTTGCAGAAATTAGCAAAAATCTGATTCACAGTAAACATGGAACATTGATAAAAAAGTTTCTCACTTTTCACAAGAATATACACTGGAATCGCATCCGAAATGGGAAAGCATTCAAAGAGTCTACTGAAAAGTCGTGTGAATTTGAGAGCATATGTGATGCGAGAGTGAACTGCACTCACTATTAGTTACCGACCCTTACATACGAGGGGAACAGACAATAATGCTATTGTACTTCCTGTGAGATACACAGCCTAACAATTGAAAGGAGAGGCCGATCTGCACACCTGTTCTTCAGGTATACTGAACTACAGAAAACTGTCTATTTGGGTAAAAAAAATATTTATTGTGCAATAGTCCTGTGCTAAACACCGCTCCATCTATAGGCTTAAAAACAAAATAAACCAAGAACAAATTCGAATGCATTTGTTAGTCAAATATTTGTTCCTGCTATTTAATAGCCAGCATAAATAAAGTTGGAAAGTTTAGATGAGCATTGTTAATTTATTGACAATATCTTAGTGTATAAGTTGTATAATTCAAGATATGAATATGGTTACAATTAAATGCCAATTGAACTTGGCTAGATAGAATGAAAATTTTTATCAAAAATATGGCGAATAGTGAAAAACAATACAAACTTGTAAAAAGTCATGATAATTACTAGTATTACTTATTTTTAAATTAAATTAATTGATTTTTTTAGTAAAGATAAGTTGAGTATCACTTTTTGCCATTCAATAGATTAACCATTTCTTTGAGTTTCTTCTGTTCGTGCGATAGTAGGAGTGCGTCAACACATCCGACAAATATATCGTTTTGGAAACAATCCTGTCTTAGAGACCATAAATGATAAATATTTTTCTCTCAAATTGGGAAAAACAAAAATATTTTTGATGAAAAAAATTCAAAGTTTATGAGAATTGTGGAAGATTTTTGACACTTCGCCCACACTACATGAACCTTGTTCACTTAGTCATCGATAATGGCTTATTGATACTAATCCTATTGAAACCATTAGTAGGTAAACAAGAGGAGCTCTAATTCTGAACATTTATTAAACTCTACTTCGAGAATATTCTTGATGTTCTCTCTACAATGTAGATAAAATATCAAGAATATTCTTTAAAATCATAAACTTGAACAAAAATGTTTGATTAGAAAGAAAAGAGTGTGACAATAGTTACCTGCAACTTTTATGTAGATTATTGTCCCGATATAATTGATAACATTCTTCGCAGACATGATTTAAGCTTGCAAACTTGTATCGGTCATGAACGCCCAGGCACTTGAGCTGTGCAAAGCCTCTCTTATTCCGTCTGATTATTCTTCTGGTGGGCAATGACTGGAGTGAGGAAATGCTTACGATTACTATAATTGTTGTAATCAATAGAATTCGAATCGGAATCAATTCAGACCTGCAAACAAATATGATCAACATTAGTTAAATATAATCTAGCACAATTCTTTTTATCTTACATAGTTATAAAATAGACATAAGTCAATAATCGTTTGACTTTTTTGGTTACAAATGAGTTAATTTACAAAGTACAGCTAGATTCAATGTTTACAAGTTTACAAAGTACTGTCTGAAAACTTTTCCGAACGATAATTAATATCCTAATCAATTGATATGACTGTCAAGTCCAAGGTCTCGATTTGAAACTCACTATTTTGGAGTCGACTTCACCGTAAATCACTTTTCTAAATTCTGATTACTTTTATTCAGTCTTTTGTGTTTTCAATAGAGTGGATAAAACTTTTTTTTGTTTTATCAAGAGCTTAAAAGTCAACAATAATTTAATACGAAATCAAATTGGATTAAATTGAACAAGAGCTTTGTCGGGCTTAAAATGGCTCGATTTTTATCTAACTAAAATGCTTGTGAGCATTGCGTCAAGTAAAACTTGATTGATAAAAAGCAAAAGCATACAGGATGTTGGAACTTAGGTCAGGTCAAAGGTCCAATCTCAAAAGTTTCATCTCGTCTTCTTATCGAATCGACGATGAGTAATCAATAAATAGTTATCTTTCACAAATTAAATACGAAAGTGAACTTATCTGAGACTATCAGATTTGCACCAGTACAGTTATAAGAGTACGAATAAATTCAAAGTACAAATTCATTCAAAGACTTACAGTTAGTACTGAGTTTACAGTTTGAATGCGTGAATGCATTGCAGGTATTGTTTGCAATTGTTTTCTGCTTTCCATTCAAAACTTTGGCACAAAATTCTAGGAAAGCCACTCAGGGATTTGCATATGAAATTTGCAGATAGCCAGGGAGGCATTACCAAAGTGCTGACTATTCCCAAAAGTGCTCATAAATAAAGTCTTCCGTAAACTTTCCAATAATTTATAAAAAATTATGTCAATGAATACGTGAATAAAATCAATATCCAAGGTAATCAACAGACCTGATGAGTCATAAAAGTTTAATCATATTTTTTTGCCCCGATAAATTTGTTTTTATTCAAATGAATGCTCAAATTACAGACAGAGTGTGTTCTCAAAATTATAGAGGAATTTGTTCTCAATTATTGACAGACAGGGAGGAATATAAGGCAGTGGTAGTGAAAGCCAGGGGAAAGCCAATTGATGCTTCAAGCATAACCTATAATTACCTGTCCTCTGCTGCTGTGAGCACCACTCTATCCGGTGGCGTGATTTTAATTATGTTCAATTATAAATATTGCGCTATTATTCATCAATAGTATTATAAATCATGATTCATGACTCATTTTTAGCAAGATCACTTTTATTTATAAATTCTTCCCAATGATTCGCAAAAAGAGTTAAAAATAACTCTTAATAATTGAAATTTGAATATTTTTATCAATTTATAAATTGATTATAAAGGTAATATTGAATAGTAATTCGAAATCAGCATGCTAACAATAATAAGCTAGTAAATTCAGGTTTAAGAAGCTATTAAATATTAAAATAATAGGGAAATGTTTAAAAAAGTTACATGAACCAAAGTTCTTTGTTTTGAATTCAGTTATAAAATAGCCAAGAAGCAAATCTTATACTCACTTTAACCGAGTTCTCCGGGCCATAGGAAGCAAAATTCTGTGTCGATTCTGTAAAACTGTTCGGAATAATTTGTCGAACAATAGAAATTCATGTGTGAACTAGGACAGTTGTTAGCAGAACACTGGAACAGAATTAATCATTTTCAACAGTTTTCTACTCAGAAGTTGTTTTAAGTGTTTGGTTCTGGAAAGCGGAACGAAACACACAAACCACACAATAACTGCACTGACTATTAGTGGTGTGCCTGCCTTTAGGCGGGGCCTCTGCTTCACTTTTAATCAGACTATTAACCGATTGATTGAAACAATTGTCTTAATTAGTCGGTAAATATTTAAATTATTCAATAAACCAATCAATTCCTAAAGGGTTTTGTCCTTTGAGTACAGCTTTTGAATGAATTGTTTGACAAAACTTTCAAAACAAGTGATCAGTTTTAGACTCGACTGAGTAATAATAACAGTTTTGTTAACATTCAATATTTATCTCCAATATTAACATTAATTGATAAGAAGCCTAAAGGAAAATTACTGTATTTGATCCTGATAACGATTACGTTCAACTGGAAATTAACAATCAGACCCGTGATTAGAAACCAAGCAATCTTGATAAAGACCAAGATTAAGACTTGAAAATAAGTTTTTTTTTCATTAAAAAACTTATTAAATAAATAGTTTTCTGATTTTCAAAATGAGTTATCATTTGATGTCATTATTTGAACCAAACTTAATATAAAAACTAATGTAAAGGATTGTGTTGTGAAAACTGTCCTAGCACACTGACTAACAAAATTGATCCGGAATTGAGATAGGGGCTTTGCTGTTCTTGAAAGAACAATCCAGTTCTTGTGAACATTAGTTTTATTGACAAACCATTAGCCGATAAATTCAGTTATTTTAATATATAAATAGATATTTTGTGTCCAAAATTCAAATTTAATGTTAATTTAGTGAAAAGTCTGTACATTGTTTTGAAGGCTATGGTCCGGAATACTATATAAATGAAAGCTACAGTATTTAGAAATTATGTTTCATCTTGTACAACAACAAAAAATGCACACATTTTCAATTAGATGAATAAGATAACATATTAAAAATAATTTATTTAAAGGTGAAACATAGCCTTTAAATACTGTACTTGTTATGAATTAGATTTTAGTGACAGTCTGTTCGTTGAATATATGGCTACTGTTCTTCGAGTTGGCCAAAGAAGGGTTTGCTGTATTGGAACTCCTATCATATCTGAATACAATGACTCTGATAATTATAAAGCAGACAAAACTGGTGGCAATTGTCGCAAAACAGTAGTAGAGCAGGACTACAGGATTGTCTTCGAGAGATGGACCCTCGATAAACTGAGTGGCCATTTCCAACAGACCTAATAGAGCGATGTATATGGTTCCTATTCTGTCCGTTACCTCAAAGTAGTTTTCAATGTGCGAAAAGATGGCCGACCAGAAAGTGGCGATCGCTACTCCTATAAATGCATTGACAAATAATCAATTTCAAACAATATCATGAAAGGTCATTAATTAATTAAGTTGTTTTAATGAATTTTTGTATTTTTTTTATCATTTTTATAAATTCTATAATTGGATGGGAAGTGGTGAGAAGCCATGGTCAAGTTTCAAATTTTTAAAACGTGTAAAAATCACTGTTTCCCAGGAATCTTATTAAATTAAATTTTTATTTGTCTAAAGGATAACACGTGTCGAGACATTTATCAATTTGATAAGATAAATTAATTAAATTTGATAAAGCCCTGCCATATCTAAACCTTGCAGATCTGATCTGCTCTTATCAAACTCTATTTAAGAAGAAAATATTGGGTTTTCCATCCGCCATTTTAAAAATATCCTCTACCTATACCCCTAAGGTCACTGACCTTGCACATTCCTGGTTTATAGGTTAAAAATTGTCTTGAGGTAATCACTCTAGATTTTGCACACCTGGATAGTCACTAAGTTTTCCAACGAGTTGTTCAAATAAACAAAACAATCAGGGGGACTCTTTGAGACACCTTGCGCATCTCTGGCTGCTATGAAAACATTTAAGAGATATTGAAAACTACTGACCAAAGAGTATATTTCCAGTCCATGCAATGGCTGCGCTGTCTTTAGAGAAGAACAGCATAATAATGGCAATAAATGTTAGGCAGTAATGAAATATTAACATATGTTCGGGGCGAACTCGAATAGCCACAAATATACTGATCAGCCTGGTGAATGTGTAGGAGGCTGTCATCACAGACAATAATATGGCAGTCATTGAAGCTATTGAATAATTCAAATCAAAAATTGCGTAAAAATGAACAAGTTGGCTGACTTACGTTCGAACATCTTTTTTCCATCATTGTTTTCGCAATATTGGTGAAAAAATGTTGGAGAAAAGTCTATAAAAGCAGCCTCGCTGACAATGGCCGTGGCAAATGAAACAGCGCCCAGGACTATGATAGTCTTTTTTGGCAACTTGCTTGGTAATGTTGGCATTTGATCCAGCATTTGAAAGGATGAAAAGCGACGTTTAATGGGAAACGTATTATATCTCAATGAATTCTTGTGGCGCAGAGATCCTTCGCTTTTTCCAAATCTTCGATTTCCCATCACACTAATTGAGTATCTAGGTAGTATCTGACTTCTCTTCAGTGAGTTGCCTCTGGAATCAGGCTTTTCCTCCAATATCTGGACAGTGTATCGGCGCTGATATAGCTTTTCAATAGGTTTGAGCACTTCTTCGATTTCCTTTTCTATCATTTCCTTTTCCTCTTCTTTAGAGTGGGGAATGTATTTGTGAAACAAGTACATAATGGCCAACAAGATGGCGCCCAATATCTGAAGTGAGCCACTGGTCACGAACGGTGTTATCAATTTTTGGCCATAATACTGTCTAGTAAAATTATGTTCATTTAAATAAGCCCCGTCCGTACAGTTTTCTTCACCTGTTAATTGGTTAATAAGAAGTCAAACAAGGCTTTACTTATTCATTATAAACACTGCCAAGACAATAAGTATCAGGGCCAGCTATAGGGAGTATTAATATATCATCTAGGGCTGTAATTTTGTCAAATTTCGAACAACTTTGAGGTTCGAGAAAAAAATTTGCTAACTCATAAATACTTTTTTCTACATCTTGACCTAAAGCCCCTATATTTTGATATAGTTGGACATAAAGCTCGTATACTTAGGCTTTTCAACTTTTAAAATGTTTTCTGTATTTTCTGTAAGTCCTATTTTGTACGAAGCGATTGAGTAAACTAGCTAAAACCTTTTAAAATAGGGTAATTTTGTAATAGGGTAAGTTATTTTGTCCCTCCTGAGATTATCATGAAAATTTTGTACTAAGCAAAAGTTATATTACTGAAAATGAAGGGCTCGACGACAATGGGTCCGATAATTAAACCGACTCCAAATGAGAACTCCGATAACTGTAGTATTGATCCGCTCTTAAGGAGCCACATCTCAATGAGCCAAACGGTCTGGACGACATCGAGAGTGCCGGCCCCAATACCGCCAATAAAGCCTAATAAGTAGAATATAGGAAAGTCGGGTGCGATTGGGAGCAGTGCTGTCGCCAAACCATACAGGAGGAGAGCCAATATCAGAACGAATTGTCGGTTCACATATTTGAATAGAAAGCCGACTATTTTGAAATGAAAATCACTTTTGTTTAGTTTGAATCATTGGAAATTAGGACAGACTCTATTGGACTGACAGCACGATCCGATGATTGTTCCGACGGCGAACAGTGTATAGTAATGTGTGACCAGTTCGGCCTCCGTGTCCAACACACATGTGAAGTCAAGCAGTGCCGGCGAGAGACAGGTCAATGATAAGCCCTTAAAACAATAAATTCCGGTTTAAATCAGGCATGGGCAAACTTTTCTTCATTAATAAAGTTTTAGAAATTATTTTCCATTATAATTTAGTTGAGGAAGGGAAAATAAAATTATTTCAAACCACAGCTGGGCTACCAAGGCATAATTTTGTAAAATTGCCAAAATAAATGTACACACAAAATATTGAATGACCATCACTGTTCAATCAACTTTATTAATACTATAAGTTTATTAATGTTTAATATTATTGCATTGAAATTATAAGTTTAGTAATATTTTAGTCAAGAGAAGTACATTAGTCTAATCCCTAAAAGAATGCTTCCTATACCTACAAAATTATGTCATGGTAGTCTAGCTCTAATTCAGCAACATAAAGTGGCAAGCATAAATGGGTGGACAGAAAACTTCAAAAGTTTTGAGAATTGCAACAATTTGCCAAAAAAATTAGCCAGAAAATTTCAAAGCGAGCATTTAAAGAGTGATCCAGATGAAATTTAATTTCATTGTAGCTTAAAATAACCTTCCCAATAGTAGGAAATGGAATAAACAAGACTGTTTAAAACTTACATAGGTCATATTAGCATAACAAAGTAAAAATGTATAAACATATTTATCAAACTTCGATAAATGTTCATCACTTGACTCTTCTGAATCACTTTCAGACATTCTGTCTTCAATACAATTACTATTGTTTTCATTATTATTATTATTAATTTTGTTGACAATAAGAGAATTTCCAATTTTGAAAATATTGTTGCTTTCACTATTTGGCTCCATTCATGCGGACGAGACAATTGACTTAATTGTAGATCAAATGAAAATTTATTGAAATAAAAGAGTAAAATCATTTGACAATAGTTTATATAAAAATTATTCCGATTATTGTTATGATTTCTAAAGTATTCCGAGTATTTATCATAAGAAGATTTATTAGTAATAATCACTTATTTAATGGATTAACAACGAAGTGAGAAAAATACTTGAATTGTGAAATCAATTTGTTAAACAGAGAGTTATTAAATGAGCTTATCATACATTGTGATCAGGGTCACGAAGTCCGAATTCGAAGCTGCTTTCTCTTAGTATGTCACACTCTCATTGTCAAGGAAATGTGTCTGGTTTCAACGTGATCATGATCATTCAAAAAAGGGTTTTATACGTGTTCATTCAGTCTGAACAATTTTCGATAAAAATTCTTGATAAAAGTGCAAATAGATACAATTTGAATCCGGATTAACAAGTTAAGATGTAACAAAATGCAAACGTCATATTTAAAAGCTGCTTGTTATTGGCCTGATTTATGGTAACCCCCCACACATTTCAGATACCAATCAATAGTTACCATAAAATTCATTGAAAGATGAATAAAAAGACAAAAATTTCGAGTCATATGACAAGTGATTCGATATATTTTATCTGATTCTTAATGTCTTTTCAGATTGCCCTTAAATTGACACTAAATTGTCAATTGAACTAGATTCTCAGAAGTCTTCTCAATAAAAATTAACTCTTATATTCTTATTGTTTAAAAGGATGTCCTATTTATCTTAGAAGACATAGGGAAGGTCAACTTGCAAGGATATGAGCAGTTCATAACACTTTCAATTTATTTGAATCCACAGTCTGTCCTAGATTTAAGACAATTTATGGTGAGTCAGAGCTATCACTTACATCGGGCTTCTCATAAATCCGGGAAACCTATCATTGAATTAAAACTGTCTGTGAGGAACGGTATCTTAAATCAGGGGCTTTCTTCAATCGAGGATAGACTGTAGTTAATATATACTTTTTATTTAAAGGACCCAGTTGATGTTACAACAAAAGTTACAACATAGATGACCAACTAGACGAGTCTAAATACAAAGAATCAATGCTCATGGCATTTATGATTATTTCCTAAACAGCAACTTTTTTGTCAGCATTAGGAAAGACAAGTCATTTGAAGGATTTTTTTTTAATTAAATCAATTGACAAAAAATATAAGACATTGAAAAACAGAGTAATATTAGAGATAATAGTAAAACATGTAATGAATTCTTAATGGATTTGATTTCCTGCAGAATTCAGTCTTAAAGGAGAGAAACACTTGAAAACAGAATTTTGTAATTAATTGATATAATGAGTGATTATTAAGAGTAGAGAATCAATGAACAGATCATTCACTTTGCAGTCAGTTTTTTGATGGTTTCTACAGCTCTGGCCTTCAAATGGTCCGAATAGTTAATGTGTTTAAACATTTTTTGGTCTGTCATTCGGTAAGCCCTACACAAACAGCACCAATAAATAGGTTTCTTTGTACCCGAATTCTGGGTCGTCAGTGTGATTATACCCTCGTCATCAAAGAGTTTCTGTTGTTGTTCCAAAGATAACTGTCTAAACAGCTTTTTTAAACTAACCTGTTCGGGTTCAGTCTTGATATGACTGGTGCTTATGTGGTTGACTACATCTTCTAATGACTGAAACGACTGGTTATGACAGTCGACACATACGAAGGCATTGCTGCCGAACCCGTCCTTCAGCCGAATGCCATTCGAATGCAACTGTTTTTTAATTTTGTTACTCATTTTAGACAATAACCATCTTCGCCGCAGAATTATCTCAATATCAGTGCTTTGGCACAAATCTAACGCCAACTCAGAATCAATTCCTGAAAATGTTTGATCCGATTTGTTGGCCAAATGATAACCACTTTTGATATGATCTTCAGCTGACTTCCAGTCAGAGAACTGTTGAGTAGAGTACTGTCTACCGGGTTGTTGAGAACAGAACAAACATTTAAAGCGAAGATAGTCTTTGCAATTCTTGCGGACAACGCCCTCATCCTTGAAGGCGATCAGCTTCTGGTACTCATCGGCGGTCACATCGTTGACGGCAATTATCTTCAATTCTTTGAAAACGTTGGAGTAGTATTTTGGAAATGGATCCACAATGGCTTTCGCCTTCTTTTTTGTCTTATTCTTCACAGTTTTAATGGCTTTTATCTCATTTTTTTCGTTTTTCTTCGATTTTTTCTTCTTCTTTGTCTTCGAAGTAATTTGATTGAACTCTGGATCAGATTTTGGACATAAATTCAGTTGTTTAGGGGATAGCTTCAGATCGTCAGCTGCCGAATGTCCTGAAGTACTGTTTTGTGAATAATTGGACGACTCGGGCGTCTGAATAGTCGTGTCCTCCGATAACTTGGATGAGGGTTTGGCAATCGTTTGTCTTGTGTTGAGATCCAATTCTGTGCCCAACCCTTGTTTAATCAATTGTTTGCTATCAATCAGAAGACAGTTGTCTTCCTTTTTGATCCGTTTCAAGAGAGGGCCCAACTCTTCTGATTGTCCATTCAGTGGATTCTGACTTTCATCTGATTTCGGACTTTCCTTCCGTTTTTTATGTGATCGTCGACTGGTCTCAACTTCTTCTTTGATTTTCTTTTGCCTTCTGTTGTCAGAATCGGGTCCCAAGTCTTCCAATTTGTCTTTTCGTTCAATCCTCGGAATAGAATCAATTTGTGGTTTGGTTTCTTTGAGAGACATGACTGAGAAGAAGATATGATCACAAAATTAATGGTTAAACTATCGATGGATCAAAACTACTGAAATAATTGATGAAAAAAAGTCAACATTTGTTTAATGAAAATGTTTTGTCAATCGTTTGAATCAAACCTTTAATCAAATGTCAGACAAAATTTGAGTGATTTTTACAGTAATTTTAGTGAAAAGTGTCGGCAATTAAATGACAATTAATTTAATTGAATTCAGTTTAAATTTGGTCATAAAGAGTGCAACAGTTTAAAATTCAAAGAGAGATGTGCTGGCTATGAGCACATGTCTGTGCTGCGTCATTGGCCAAATTGTCATTGTGTAAGTATTCATTGTTACCCTATCAGAATACTAAGGGTAGATACGAATACTCTTGGTGGATATGAGCACATGTCCGATCTCTGCGCCCATTTGCTTGTTTTTATTGTACATTCTATCCTCGGTTAAAGAGAATTTTCAGTACTGTCCAAACCAGTCCCTTAAAACGGGGTTTCTCTTAAATGCAGATAACTTAAAATAATATTGCCAGGATTAGAAAAGACAACTCATTTGAAGGGAAAAGAAATTTTATTAAATCAATTGACTAAAACTTGTAAGATATTGAAAAACAGAGTAATTTCAGAGATAATAGTAAAACATGTAATGAATTCTTAATGGCTTTGATTTTCTGCAGAACTCAGACTTAAAGGAGAGAAACACTTGAAAACAGAATTTTGTAATTAATTTATATAAAGAGGAGACCATTAAGAGTAGAGAATCAATGAACAGATCATTCACTTTGCAGTCAGTTTTTCGATGTTTTCTACAGCTCTGGCCTTCAAATGGTCCAAATCGTGGATATGTTTAAACATGTTTTTCATAGACCTTCGGGAGGCCCCACACAAACGGCACCAATATATTTGTTTCTTTCTATTGGGATTGTCGGCAATCTTTCTGACTATACCCTCGCCATCTAAGAGCTTTCGTTTTTGATCGAAGGATAATTGTTTAAACAGCTTTCTTAGGCTAAGATCAAAAACTGCAGATTTATTGACAACATATTTTTCGGGGTCAGTCCTGATGTGACTTCTGTTTATGTGATCGAAGGCCGCTTCCAATGACTCAAACGACTCGTTACGACATTTGACACATACGAAGGCATTGCTGCCGAACCCGTCCTTCAGCCGAACGCCATTCGAATGCAACTGTTTTTTAATTTTATTGTTCATTTTAAACAGTATTCTTCTTCGGCGCAGAATTATCTCAATATCAGTGCTTTGGCCCAAATCTAAGGCCAACTCAGAATCAATTCCTGAAAATCTTTGTTCCGATTTATGGGTCAAATGACAGTGACTTTTGATATGATCTTCGGCTGAATTCCAGTCAGAGAACTGTTGAGTAGAGTACTGTCTAACGGGTCGTTGAAAACAGAGCAAGCATTTAAAGCGAAGACAGTCTTTGAAATTCTTGCGGACAATGCCCTCATCCTTGAAGGCGATCAGCTTCTGATACTCATCGGCGGTCACATCATTGATGGCAATTATCTTCAATTCTTTAATAACTTTGGAGTAGTATTTTGGATATAAATCCTTAATGGTGGTCCCATTCTCTTCTGTCTTCTTCTGCTCCACAATTTTAGTGGCTTTTATCTCATTTTTTCCGTTATTCTTCAACTTCTCCTTCTTCTGTGTTTTCGAAAAAATCTTAATTTTATTGAAGTCTTGATTAGATTTGTGACTAATATTCAGATCGTTAGCTGTTGAATGTCCTGAAGTACTGTTCTGTGGATAAGTATTGGACGACTCGGGCGTCTGAATAGTCGTGTCCTCCGATAACTTGGATGAGGGTTTGGCAATCACTGGTCTTGTGTTGAGATCCAATTCTGTGCCCAACTCTTGTTTAATGAATTGTTTGCTATCAATCAGAAGACAGTTGCCCTCCTTTTTGATCCGTTTTAAGAGAGGGTCCAACTCTTCTGATTGTCCATTCAGTGGATTCTGACTTTCATCTGATTTGCTTTTCGGACTTTCCTTCCGTTTATTATGTGATCGTCGATTGGGATCTAAAAGTCTTGGTTTTGTCTCAACTTCTTCTTTGATTTTCTTTTGCCTTTTGTGGTCGGAATCGGGTCCCAAGTCTTCAGATTTGACTTTCAGTTCAAATCCCAGAATAGAATCAATTTGTGGTTTCGTTTCGTT
>JAQIWP010001967.1:0-12593 GCA_034695525.1 Euzetes globulus
CTCCCTCTCTCCCTCTCTCTCTCTCTCTCTCCCCTCCCTCTCTCTCTATATAAGATATAAATGACTGAATATTATGAAAAATATTAGTTTCAAGATTTTTTATTCTTGTGGCGAAAGTTTTTTGCCGTCAAAGCGGAAAATTCTTCAAACATTCACTTTGAGATAGTTTTCATATAATTCAATAATAAATTGCAATATTTCTTATGAATCATCAGAAATTCATTTTTACGCTGCAATTAATTATTATTCCCAGTGGTGAAATTGAATTCCTTCAATTACTCGTAATAATCCTTGCTAATTGATTGCCCATTGAAGACTTTTTGAAAGGATTCTTAATTGAAAATAATTTGAAGGATGGGTTAAATTTAGTATTTTATGACTTTTAAGGGGTACTTGTGATTTAGATTTCTAAGGATTTTGGCTTCTAATAAACGACACCAAAGAATTGATTTCAGATATACAGTCAAAGCTCGATAATAGTTATCTCGATTATGGATTATTTGATCCTGTTTAGTATCCAGGAAAATATCGAGCTTTGTCTGTGATTGAAGTATACATTCAATAGACTTGAATAAGGATTCGCTCAATTCGGTTATAAAACACTTTATTCAGCAGAAAAAATATGAAGTCTTTCAGTCCTTCCGTTAAAAAGCGAATTATGAAAAAAGTTTTGGCACAAAAAAAATGTGCGAAAATTTTGATGGAATAGTCAGCGAAAAAATGTCTTTTCTTAAAGCAGTTGTGAAAAAGAGTTCATAATTTCTTTCTTAAGTATTACAGAATATTCTGATTTCTGGTCGGAAAAGAAAAATTCTTAACTTCAATGAAGTGTCGAAATAAGCGAACAAAAAATGATTCTTTACTTTGAAGTTAACGCTTAAAAATCAGAGCACAATATGCTATCCGTATTTGCATCTGAATAGTTTAGCGCAAGAATAAGCACATACTCTTTCCACAAAGTATAAGACGCTTTTTGAAATTATGCTAATGTTTGAGATCATTATATTTTTAGGTTAGGCATAACACAATCAATTAGTACGGATCGGGGCAATCAGGAGCTCTGTCCCTTAGTTTAAGCACCTACCCATTGAGGTTGACGTACTCAGTGGATGGCTGTCAGACAAAATAATGAAAAAATTGAGTTAAGGCTAAAGATTTCTTAGCAAAGTATCTGCTGATCAAAATTAATGACATATTCCAGTCTTTGCCTGAGTTTACTCTTAAAAGTTTTCTAGAAGTTAAGTGAAAATAGAAAATGAATTAATAAATGCTTTCATTTCTTTTTGACTTCTTTGGAGATTTTTTTTCTTATCGTTACAAATATATTCCATAATTCTCCCTAATCTGGGATGACCAAGATAATATAAAAATGTAGCATACCTTGAAAAAACAACGCTTCGCTTCGCTGCCTTTTCAACTACCCCTTGGTCATTTATTTGTGATTCTTTTTCTAAAAATATGCTTTTCCTTTGCCTTCACTCTTGGATTTTGAATTCATAAATAAATTTATTGAATCAAATCATAAAATATTAGTTGAAATATAAATTTGAAAGAAGAAAAAACTTGAATCGAATCAAGTTTTTGAAGAAATATTGCAATAAATCTCATGTTTATTAAAAATGGATAAATTCTGAAATGTTCGTGAAATATATGAAAGGTTATTTGCAAAATGAAATATATAATGAACAAGTTGTTTTATAGGTTTTGTCAGCAATTTCACCCGTCGTTTAAAATTACAGCAAAACTTTTAGGAACAATTCGAGAATTGAAAATAATTCTGATTTTATAACAAGAGTAGAGTTTTTTCATTTCAATTACTTAACTAATGGAAAGAGAAAATAAAAAAAACAAATAAAACAAAAATAGTGCGAAATATTTCGGTCATACGTTTTGTGTTCAGTCAAAGGCAATGCAATTAATTAAAGAGCGAAACAATTTTTCACTTAAACTTTCCCCGGCTATTGCCGCAGTGGTACAGACTCTTTAAGACCAACTGTTAGCGTACTGGTAAAACAGAGCACCCGAGGAACCTTCACAAATGAACTAAAAGCTAAATACTGTAAGATTACAGACGTTTTTTTAAGGGAGCAAAAAAACAGTGCAATAACTCAGAGCCACATTTTTTTCAGCTCTCAGTATTAGTAGTGGTTTTTCACTTAAATCGATTGCTTTTGTGATTAATTATATCATTGGAGACCTTCATTTCATAGCAATTTCAGGCCAATTGCAATATACGATAATCGAGCAGAAAAGTATATATATAAAAAATCATAACAGAAATCAGTGGAACACAAAAATATTGTATTTATTGCTTTAAGTGTTGACCACATTCTCAATGAAAAACCTCTTTATTTCTTCTGAAGAAATTGCAGGAAAAAAAATGTTTTTACAAATTGAAAAGAATTACAGATTTCTTCGTTTTGTTTCTTTCCATTCAATTGACTTTCAGTTATGTTTGTATCCGAAGAGACATAACTATAAAACTGATTGATTGCAGAGAAAATTCTTTGCTTTTCTTTAGTTTCAAATCAATCAGAAATTAACCATAAATTTAATAAATTAGTCAAAAATCTCTTTTACGATAAGTGTTTGTCATTCAAAAGGAAATTCAGGAAAAAACATTATTCTCAACATTCTTGACATTAAAGGAGTTATTTTTAATCACTTGGTCTTTTGATAATTGCTTGAGAACTTGAAACTACAGCTTTTTTTGTACTGAACTTTGCGTCTGAAGTAGTATTGGAAGAGAAAAAACAAAATATTTACTAAATATTTGCCAATCAATCAATTGGTTGCTTGCAATCAGAAAATACTAAAAATAAATAACAATCCATTACTTTGGGTCTGAAATGGTTGAAGCGCTCAGGAAATTAGTCAAATTGTGAGCACAAGTTATTTGTGACTGTCTGTGGGCTCTTCTCGTTCCCCCAGAACTTAGGAAATGCAAACATAAACATCTATTTTAAAGGACTGTCATTTTTAAATTGCAATCAATGATTGTTTAAGAAAATGACGAAGTTCATAATACTTTTGGAGTTCAAGATGGCGATCTACTTTACAATATTTTAATTAATACTCAATGATCAACATTTTAGTATTTATTCAAGCAAACTTTGTTCCAATAAGTTAAACTTATTTTTGTGTATTCGTGGCCTTTTTCGTGCAAATTTAGGGCAATTAATAAAAATTTCCAAACTTTTCGGCTCTCATTTGAAACTTGATATTAGATTTTTAAATATTTTGACAGAAATTAGATTCAAAAACGGATTCTGTTTTTAAATGGAAATCATTTACTAATTTAGTTGTCATAAAGTGATGACGAATAGAGTTATTCATTAATTAAAATAATTATTATGGAAATGACTTTTTAGGAAATCTTTAGCCTATTCTCACACATAGTATTCACAGCTATTAAATCAGTTTTAAGTCAGTGATAGGCAAGGTATAAATTTCCCCTTTTGGCAGGAGGCAGAAAGAATGTCAAGCATGGAAATTTGCTTCAATCTTGGTAAATTCTAGTAAAAGCAAAAATACTCCCACGATGTCCTAAGCCAAAATTATTATAATCTTCGGCATTTTACTTAATAATCATTGATTGCAATTAAAAAATTACAGTCCTTTAAAATTGAATTTTAAAGGACTGTAATTTTCAAGTTCGCCAAGATATTTTCTGCAGAATAGGGAAAAATTATTTTGGGCAAAAATAAGGGCTATTTGGGCTGCACCTCCCCCTTGCCCATCACCGGCTTGAAGTAAAAAAAGAAATTTAAATAAAATCTGATACAAAATATATTCAAATATAATATTCATATATAAATAAAATTGCAATTATTAACAGAAACCTATATGATTAGAAAGAGCTGACAGTTTAAGGGCTAAACTAATTAAAAGAATATTCTCTAAAAATGTTGAGCTCCAAAAAACATAGGAAGTGCTAGAAGAATTTATTCGCATTCAAATCAAATTAATCATGGAAACTAATAATTTGTTTCTTCGCGACATTAGATATTAGGACTTAAAACTGAAGTCACAGTTGTAGAGAAACATTTTCTGCTTAAATACGGGAATAAAAAACTATAATTAAACCAATTTTCACGGCTTGTCATTCAGTAGACTATTGCTATTCCTCTCAACGACTAATGATTTGTTAACAAAATGTGACTAAAAATATATTTATATAAAATAATAACTATTTTAAAACTTGTAATGAAAGGTCTATTAAAACGACTGCTGTCTCTGTGATTATAAGGCAATCATTGTTTAGGATTTCCGTCACATTCTTATCGTGTCTTTTATGCCATGAAAGTACAGAAACTCTTTACTATTATTTTTTATAGTTTCCAGACATGACTTCGACTAAATTGAAGTGAAATGAAATAAAATTTTTCTCATACTTTGTCTCTAATCGAGTGATTAAACTCCAATAGATTTTCTAAATTAACGATTAATTAAGAAAAAAAATAAACACTTCTTGCAATAAAAGTTTTATTCGACTGATTCTCATGAAAAACATATTTGAATCCATGTTTTTGTTGTTTTATTGATAAAAAAAAGTTTGAAATCAATGTCAGAAATTCACAGCAAAGAAGTGCTGCCTAAATTGAAAATAAGCCTAAAATCAATTGCACTTATCGTATATCAGAAAAGAAATGCAATTCTTGGCTTACATTTCTATTGAATAACAGAATAATTACTCTGTTATATAACATATGGACAGTAATTACTCTAATAATCATTATATTTATTTCAAACAGAGAAGAGAAAGAGATTTAGAGACACAATGTTATGATATCTGGCAATAAAAACTGGTATTTTTCATATCAATTGAGACAAACAGTTTGGTAACAACTGTTGCCAATATAGAGACCGAAGAGAGTGAAAGGAGAGGAAAGAAAAAAGGAAAATAATTTATTAAATAATAAGTTTAATAACGGCTGTAATTAAGGCGTTCGTCGAACCGACAGACGAAAAGCGAAGGAAAAAGTTTTATTTTCTCTGCTATTCTGATAACTAGTTGTGATAACTCTCCGGTCCGTCCCATACTTTCCGTCAACAATTGTTACTTAATTATGTTTTAGAAGAAATGCCATTCAATTTAAACTCCGATATAAAGAAACGAAGCTTTGAATTCTTCATTAATGATAGTAGAGTTTGAAAGTAAGATGTGATAAATTAATTAAAAGGAATTTTTGCTCAACTCTTTTGCCAGCTCTTTACCAAACTTCTAGTACACTTTAAATGGCATTTAATTTATTCGTTAATTTAATGAATTGTAACAACAGTTTGACTTAGATTTTACACAAAACTCTTTGTGTAACTCTTTTATGTTTTAAGAGCCTTTGATTACAGAGCGGATGGAAAGGCCATAACAAAAACTATTGATAACAATAATAACCGAATTTTATGACTCGAAACAAGAGTTAAAACTACATAAAAAATGGTTTGAGTTATGAGACCCCGGCGTTTGACTTTTTAAAATGACCATAAAATTCAAATTAAGCATAGCTATCAAAAAAAGTAATATTTGAAAAGTGGTTTCAGTGTTTCTCTGAGCGACTCTTTTTGATTGATTATTAATTAGTTGTTAAAAGAGTTTTTTCATAAAAAACTTTTGGTTAAAATATTTAATAAGTTTTTTTTTTGGCAATAAGTGGAACCAAATATTTTGATTAACTTCTGGTCCGATTTGATTGGGAGAGAAAATATGTTTTTTCCATTACTTTATTTTCCACTCTTTTTAATTATATGTCAATTCATGTCTACTCTTCTAATTTCTTATCTAAATGTTGGAGAAATCAATGTCAACAACACATGTCATGACTGGGAAAGAAAACAGGAATATTATGGCTGTGCAGAAGGCATCCCGACATCCATATGAAGGAGGGAAAGGCTGGGTTGAAGAGATGGTCATCTCTCGTATTGAATTATATAATAATAATATCGAAGCGATAATCACATCATATGTATTGATATCTCGTCGCTTACAATAGGGATAGACATCAGAGTGAAGAATAAAATAAGTGATTTCGTGAACGACAAAGACTACTAACAAACAAATAGACAAAAAAACGGAAAAAATTGATTCAAAAGCATAGCCTCTAATATTATGACAGAAGATATGCGATTGAAATCGATTTTCACATTTCCAGAGCCCAGAGATAGACGGCAGAGGAAAAACATATTTATTTCTGATGCGAAAGTGAATGAGTTTCTGACTCCGGGCTATGAGTGAAAGTTATACTCGAAACACATCACTTCATAAGATACTGATAGACAGGGCCTTTTGTTCGCCCCTTATGCCAGTAGTCAGACCACCTTTGGTTGACCCCTAAATATTGCAAAACGAATGACCTTTTCTTTTAACATAAATCATATGAAGAGTTTAATCGCACGGAATATCATTTATTTGAAAGTCAATTGAGATTAGAGTTGAGGCGCTCTCGGAATTGACAGTTGAAGTCTCTCTTGAATTGAAAGCTGGGCATTGGGGGAAATAATTTGATTCTTGCCACAAACATAATATTCAAGGCTATAAGAAGTGCGGCGGAAGTAATAAGTGATTTGTATATCGAAGATAACAAATGAAAAATTATTTCCATTTTATAAAAATTGCTTTCAATTCAGTGTTTGGTCCAATACTACGCTCTCTTTTCCAGAAAAGGAAAGGACAGGACAGCAATCCGACTCAGTTTTGTCGGTAATTGAAATGATAATATCAGTGGTCGTATGTGTCTCTGTGTTCCTGAACTTTGGTTAGAGGACTGGTATGTATGTATTCAATTCGACCACCGCTTGGATAGACATTGACTGACAATTGAAGATATTCTCTAATATTTTTGCTTATTTTTTATACTAATACTCAAAATACAACACAAAAGCATTTTTCTCGTCTATTGCTCGTCGGGCTGTACTCAGGAGGACAGGACTTCCAATTCAAACATGGCTCAGAATGTATATATAGTTTTGTTGATTCCAATTAAATTCTTTCGTCTGTAAATAATGCGATTCCTCTCCCTATATATAGAACTATTTATTCATATATTCTGTGCATAAATATTAGGAAAACACAGTCAGAAAGGACTGACTCTCAAAACTAATTGTACTCCAGTGTCAAACAAGCCATGACTTTCAATAAAAAATCTATATATCGTTTGAAAGCAAGAGATAAAGCTCTCAATAAATTAATTTTATTTTTTCATTCATTCAGTCAGACATTCATTGAAGTAATCCTCTAAACAAATATTCCGTTCGGATATTATTCACGAATGAATGATAAATGAAAACAATTTCTCACAGAATTTGCACATTCCTTCTGCTCTAACAAAATACAGAATACTTGAGAATATTCTTAAATAACACTTAATAAATAAGAAAAGAATGGAAGTTCTCTGAATATAAATTAGAAAGGATATTTCAAAGTCTCTTCTTCCTCGATGATAAATAGCAATCTTCTTATATGAGAAAAAAATTTAATTTTTATCCCGAAAAATATGATTAATAAACAAAATTTTTCATCACATATAACAAAACCGGAATATATGGGCAAAGAATATATTTTTCTATTTATATTCAGAGACAATATATTTTTGTTTTTATTAGCTATTCGTGTGTTAAGTATTCATAAAATACTTATAACAGATTCTGATTATCTATTTTTATTGCCCGGATTATCACATCTAATATATAAAGATATGCTGTGCATTTGGAATGGCATTTGCAATAAATATGAATCTGCGATGCCATGAATAATGAATATTTTATTTGAATATAGAAATGCTCATCAAATAAGTTAATAATCCGTTTTGATTGCTGGAATTTTTGCTGCAGAATTAGAGTCTTGCAACTTTTCCATTTACAGTGTGCTTTGTCTATTTCGCAACACTTTTGCACCAAATGTTAAGTTATTATAATTTTTAACAAAACAAAAAACTGTTTCACAGAATATGTTTCACAGAATTGAATGTTTCAAAAGAGTGGATATATTTTCTATGAATGAAATTAATGGTATTTGAAGTTCAAGTGACAAAAGCGTATAATTATTCTTTCAAAACATGACTTCTTTTTGAATACAACTCTTTTGTCAGAGAGATATGTAATTAAAAATTCAAACGTATCTGTCATTCAGAAACGAAACGAATTCCTGAATTCAAATCCAGAATTATATTTCTAGTAATAGGAGAGGTAGCCAAGGGCTAACTTCTAAGGGAGCTACAATTTTTGAGGGGGGTTCTATTTCTGATAGGCTTTCACTTTGAATATTTCTAAACATCGGGGTTATTTAGGAAATCCTCGTTGGCAGGAGAAGTATATTATGCTTTCTCTAATAATAATAGAGTTATTATTAAAGTCTATGAATGGCTGCAAAAAGAGTTGTCGACAGGAGTTGTGAATTCAAATTCAATGTGTATTATATGCTCTGAAAAGGCTATCATTACTGCAAAAAATAATTCACATTAATTGGGAAGTCTTCACAACAAATGCTTTTGAATGAATATAATTATCTGATTCTCTAATTCGTTATTAAAACACATGAAAAGTCTTTTTGAATAAATTTTTATTGAAAACTATCCGAAAGAATGAGACTTGAAATCAAAATTATATGGCCTTTGAAAATGAAGTCATCAGAAGTGCATTAAAGACAAATGAAAAGTGAATTTTTAAAATCCTATTATGATTCGGATCATAGAGTTATTGAGATTTCAATTACAGATTAGTTTAATATTTCAATTGAAAAGATGGAAAGCGAATGAATTGAAATATCAGTTCTCACACCATATCTCAAACAGTACTAGAATAAATTGGAAATGACTTTTCTCACACTTAGGGAGATTGGCAAAAGTGTCGCAAGCTTGCATGTGAGGAAAAGCGCAGACCTTAACCCCTATCCCCTCCCGAAGCTGTACACTCTTTGCACACAAAATATTAATTTTTAAATATTTTTTATTATATAACAATAAAGAAGTAATTTGTGATAAAACTGCGATTGAGTTCAGAAACGATTGAAAACTATTGAAACTTATTTATCAGTTGAGTTCAGCAGTCAGTCGACACATAAATCTATTTTAGACTGTACTCTGAGGACAGGATAGGATTGACAATAGTTTTACGAGTCAATGGCCTAATTGGATGGACGACCGGCACTGTTAACCGAAAGCAACAGTAGGGCCGACATAGAAAAGAACAATAAAGAGAAAGAGTGAAAAATATTGAGTTAAGTCACAAAACACACAATCAATGAATGATTTTTTAAAAAAGAGTTTGTATTCTGATATCACACACACATTGTGTGCTCCCCTTTCAGGCCAGTTGTCTGTTTCCGTGGCTCTTGTCTTACAAAATTCAGACCCAATTCCAGTTACTCACTGATAAAGTGTTCGCTTTAGCAAGCTTAATTCAATTGTCAAAATATTTTCCCCACTTTTTCGGTCATTTTTTATTTAACTATTTGTTGTGTAAAATAGTTTTTCATAAAATCCGTTTATTCAACAGTTCTTTGAAGGAAAATATTTTAATGTTTTTATTACAATAGGACTGAAGGCGTGTGTCGTTTATATGTGTCGACCGATCAGAACAACAGACTTTCCCTTAGAAATGGAAAAGAAGTCTTTAATCATAAAAAAGAGTCATTTATTTAAAAAATAGTGAATGACTTGACTCCTATGCAAACAGTTTTACCTTTCCTTCAATGTTCGGAGAATTTTGTGCCATATTTTAATGTTTTTCAATTTTGAAAATATATACAAAAAGTTCAATCGATTGCTTGAAATCAATATTTTTAAACATATTTTGCATTAAATAATATTTTTTCCATAAAAAAGTCCCTGAAAATGAGTTTTTAATTGTTTTCGGTCATCTAAAAGTATCAGTCATTTAATCGATTTTGACATTAATTTTGGATAAAATATTCAAAATTTCATTAAAATCTGTGCAAAATTTTTAATGAATTTTGAAACAAAGTAACACATCCTTAGTTATGTTAACTTTTCGGGGGAGAGGGGAGGAGTGGAACGGTATCTACTCTTCCCACGAATGCCTATCTTATCAAAAGTGCCGAAAAATATTTTATTCCAACAATTATTTTGAGTCTCAAATCGCAAATCAAATTTGTGTCGCTTTGGAAACAATAACTCTATTGTCTCGGAACAGGAATTTTTGAGAACAGAATGAAGAAATATAACACGAGTTATGTGAACATTAGTCTTGTTAAAATAGTTACTCCAAAAAAGTGCATATATTCTGTAGGCATAGTGACCAGCCTCATTGCCTCGCTGGATTGTTTTTGTTTTGACCTGATTTTTTTTATCCAGGCTCAATTTTATAAATTTTAAAGTAGGCTCATGGGAAAATTATTTCGTAGAAATAAGCCGAGTACTAAATCCAACTTAAATAATTAATAGTTATCATGTAAAACTACTTAAGTTTTTCCTGGGAGAGATGGTAACACTAGTTTGTAGTGTATATCAAATGTATGAAACATTGATTTTATAGTCAATTCTATGCCGTGGAGTGAAATATATTTTTATTTAAAAAATTCAAAAACTTTTCAAATATTGGATAAGCCATACATTAAAAGCAATATTCTCTTGGAGACTATTTCCCTGGTACTATTTTCAGATGAAGAGAGAGATTAAACTGAATTAAAAATGAAGATTCAGTTAATTAGATGTCTATTTGGCTCAACGTTTTTTTTCCAGGGATTAAATTCTCCTCAAATTTTGTCCATTAAATGCTTGTCTGAAATGTTTTGTTCTGAGAATTTGAAGATTCCTTTAATTCACATTACATTTAATAAAAATAATTTTTAATCTTCTGATTGAAAGATTAAATTTTATTTTTTAAAAGTAGAAATTAACCGAAAATTCTCTGAAATGGATTAATGTTATTTTAAAATTTGATCCAGGATTAAATAGTTTTATGAATTGAATTATTGATGAAAGGAAATTTGACCTCAACACAAACAAAAGCCGAAACAATTTTTTTTATTGATTATTCAATCACTTGATTTGCTGTCAAATCGAAGCAATTTTAGTGAAAAACTTGAATTCAATTTCAATGAATAATTGACTGATGAAAAGAAATGAGTTGTCAGTGAAAAGCAATTTAAAAGCAATGTGAAAAGAGAGGGGTAAATCATTTTCAGCAAATGTATGGCTAATAGACATTGAAAAATGAAGAGACAAATGAAAAATTCCAGGAACCATTCACCTGAAGAATATTCAATTGAAAAAATTTCTTCAAATCAACAGTCAATTTGAAAGTCAATTTGGAAAACAAATAGTTAACCGTCTCTTCTCCACTCTATTCAAGGCAACCATACATTCCATTCAATTGATTTGGAAGGAGACATGTCTTTACATTTTTTTCATTTTTTTTATTTTTTATTTTTGAAGTGAGAACACAATAAATAAGTAAAGAAGGAGTGAATGAATAGAAAAGAGTTGAGACGATAAGAGAGGATTTCCGAAAGACGTGAATCACAAATAAATCACTTTTTGAAATAGAGAAGTGCAAGATATTGGGAAAAAACTATAAGCTGACCATTAATAGACTAGGATGATAATTTCAATTTGCATTTAGATTAATAATGATTCCGGGAAGAATAAAAATAAAATTGCCAGGATTCAGCCGAAATTTTGGCTCAATGTTATTGTCTACGATGTTTGGTGCCGCACCTTGGTTACCGATTTATGAAAAGAGTGGAGGAGATATTTTTGTTCGGCGTCTAATGAAATGAAATTCAAGCCATCAATTCTTTTCTGCTTTATTTCGCGGCGTCGGAACAAAACTTACTTACTTATTGTAAAATAAAATATTACTGCGATTTCATTCTTACACTTAATTGAAAATTCTCTTCACTTTTCTCCACTTCTGGGCTATACTTCGGGAGTTCAGTCCTTTAAGACCTCGAAAATGTGATTATAAGCACAGAATTGAAAGACTGAAGAAATTCCTCTTTTATTTCTAACATAAAAACCAATATATTTCTCACTTCTGTTAGAAAAAAAACTTGTCTTTTGTATAAATAATTAATTTTTTTCCATTTTTCTTAACAAAACGCAGAGAATTTTGACATATTTTCATCCATTTCAACAGAAACTAAGATTAGATTCCAAATTAAAGAAAATATGTTTTCTTAGAAGAAATTTTAATAACTTTTAAATAAAAAATTTTCTCGAAATAAAATAAATTCAATTTAAAAGATAAGATATTTCTCTTTACTTAAAATTCTTTATCTTTTGGTCTCCATTAGAGTTCCGAGAATTTTGTCAAAAGTTTTAAAAAATTATTAGTGGTTTGAAGCAAAATCATGACTTCTATACAATATGGGCCGACCAGTAAGACGTCGCCACCAATAATAGGTTAATTGCAATTGAAATAAACGTCTGGTGCAAAAAAATGGAAATAAATTAATAGCTTTTGAAAGGTATTTTAAATTCAAAATTAACTTTTCCTAGAATTTTGTCGGTTTAGCACAAATGGACTGGAATTCAAATGATTGAAACACTTATAACTGAATTACGTATAAAATAAGTGATTGATTCACAATAGTCTGGAATTCAGAGGTAAGTCGTCTCTCTCTCTCTCTCTCTCTC